>PNEQ01050496.1:20804-37767 GCA_003012365.1 Medauroidea extradentata
TGGCTTTTTGTTCGTAGACCCCTTACATTTTGATAGTAAAGTTGAATATCTTTTAAACATGCCTGCATAGATAAAAAGAGGTGAATTAAGAAGAGGCGCCTCCAGCCGCCTGATTTAAATTAACATCAGGGTCAGAAGTAGCACTCGCCTGGGAGAAAAGCTGAGACTCCTGCAGTTTACCATAAAAAGGGCTTATAAGACAGCTGGAGGGCCAAACAACAGTGTTATAAATACGGTCGAACTCAGATTCCTCAACCGCAACATGGAAAGAAGAATAAGAGTCGTATTTTGTTTTTAATTTGGCCACTATTAAATTTTTCAATTTAATTTCAGTGTTCATATAGTTTACCACTTCGTCTTCAGTGACGTCAGCAGCAAAGCGCGATATAAATAAAGCCTTCATCCTAGGCCTCACTTGTTTAGCAACAGTTTTTAATGAAGCTGTGTTGCGTACGCCAAGTTGAGCAGATTTCTTTGTGTATTTTGTTTGTCATTCACTTGTTTCTTGTCGGTTGCCTCTTGGGTCCGCACGTGTCGCCGCCTGTGGTATTCGATGAATCCTTCCGCGTCATCAGATGTCTCGCCATTGTTATCCATATGGCGTTCGGATTTCGAAAGTGGGTCAACATGAATCAGTTTATTTTTGTTGTTTGTATTAATTTTAGTGCGATGTTGCTGCGACGTGGAGCCTTTGACTTTATCACTATATTTAATGCTCTTGGTGGAAGGAGATATATTGCTCGTAGTAGCTTCAGTTTCCTTTCCGTATGGGACAACGTTCACGTCGGTACAAGTGAGGTTATGAAAATCCCGTAACGATTTGAGGGTTCTATTCTCTTCTTGAAGCTCGGAGACCAGCAGAGATTTCAAAAGAGAATTTTCTTCTTTAAGATTAGTTACCTGGTTCGTGAGTGAGTCAGTTTTATCGCTCAGGGAAGCAAACATCTTTTTGACATTATCACCAAGGGACGATAATGCTGAAAGGATCTCTTTGGAAGAACCATCTGTTAGAACCAGTGAAATCGGTTCGCTGTTTTTTTTTTAGGCGAAAACATGGTGGTGTCTGTTGTTCACAGTTGTTGCACAGGTAGGTGGCTTCAGTTGTTGTATCTTGAGGTTTAACACATGTTGCATGCACACGCACGCCACAGCTTGTCTCACAATAAATACGTTTCTGCTTACCATACAACGGTTTACCGCGTATTTCACATTTATCAGAACTCGGGGGCATATACCAAAGTTCTAGTTACGGTTTTTAAGCGATTAACTAAAGTGTAATCACTTAAATCAATGAAAAGAGAAGAGCCTACAAAAACGCATCTGCACCCCACAAACACGTCCCGTGTATAATAATAATAATAATAATAATAATAATAATAATAATAATAATAATAATAATAATAATAATAATAATAATAATAATAATATAACATACCTCCTGGATTCTTCCAGATTTTTAACGCAAATTGTAGCAGCGTGTCATGTATTTTACTTGCTGCTGTACCAGAATGTATTGAAATGCCAAAAAAATATTTAGCTACCCCGTCGAGTCCTTTGGCACCGTTTGACTCGCGCCACATTTTTTGTTCCAGTAACCTTCACGGACGCGCGCATAACTCACTAAATATTTTTTAACTATTTAATTTATACGCTTTTCAATCCCTTTGACATATTTCGCCCCATTTCCTACCCCCATTCCACTAATGCACGTGAATTATTTTTATTGACAAAAACCTCGCGCCCACAATCAACAGCTCACCAAATTTTTTTCCGCCATCCCCTCTACCCCGCTCAGCCCGTCCCAACAATTTTCTGCAGAAACATATGCGGAATACCGTGTACCTGAAAAAAAACTTTTTAAAATACCCGTAGACAGTGAATTTCTGCGAAAGTATTTGTACGCGTGTTTGTCAAATAGGTAATTAATGTTATATTTGTAGATACGTAAATTTCGCGAATTCATTTGAGAAAACTTTAAATTTAATTCTCCTGTACTGGTTTCTTACTTTCGCGATTAGGTCACCGTTGCTGAAATTCTTCCTTGAAGTCTGTGAACCAATGACAGACCTGCACGAAAACCCGTTGCTACTGTGTCACGTGTACAACTGCCCACTCACTCGAGCAGTAGCCAGACAACAATTAACTGAGGACGTATTGTACACAGTACTGTGCAGTCCAGCTGGTAGGTTGTTCAACCCAACATTTCCGCGTCTCTAGTTGTATTCAGTAAGTAGGGCTAGGAATATTTCGCGAGTTCAACGACCAACATGCTAGAATCCATTATCTTGTGTATACTGAAGCCCTACCATTTGTCCATTACCTGCTACTCATTCAGACAGCAGACAATGAACGAATAGACGGGGCTTGAGTATGTATAGGATATTGAATTCTAGCATGCAGATTATTGAACTCGCGAAATTTTCCTAGCCCTATCAATAAGTGTAAGTACGATAGGCTAAATACAGTTTCATACAACAACGCTTCTGTGGCCAACTGTGGCTAGCAAACTCTCCTGACATACATGCTGTAATAACAAATTTATGCCGTGGTAACACACGTTTTGTTTTAGGCCCGGTTTCAGTCGCCATATTGAATTTGATTATTTTTCGCTTTTTTTTTATTCAAAGAAAAATTTTTTAAATATACTACTATACGTCAAATTCTATCATTTCGCTACAGTACAGACCTTGCGATTTATCTTTTAACATGTAATTATGCCGCAATATGGAGGAAATTTTTTTTTCATATTCATAATTTGCCTGACAAATGGCGATCTAACTATACATTACTAGCTCTATTGTCATGCTTGTACTGTAGGTCAAGATAAATAGAATTTGCGGTATAGTCGCTGATTTAACATTTTTCTTCTCAGAATTTCACAAAAGCGAAAAATAATAAAATTCAAAATGGCGACTGAAACCAAGCCTTAAGCACATTTAAACACGCTTGTGACATATTAGCAGTAGTAGTAGGTGTGGTTTGTCCTGCTACTACCCACGGATCGACGATATTAATTACTGTTAGTTAAATATCATAACTATTGTATCTATTCCACAGCAATAAGTTCACATGCAGTAGCTTCTTGTTCATTGGCTGTTTACCGCTACTTCAGTAAGTGGTAAATAATTATTATACTCAAGACTATGTACCGCAGGTTTGTATGGGTAGTCTAATTTAATACAAGTGTGGCAATTATTTCTTAGTTTGTACTAAAATAAGAGTTTATCATATGATCGCCAGGTCGAATAGTGGAAGAAGGTTAAATTCACGCTGTAATGAGGCTCGAAATAGAATTTGTCTACTGAATTCATTACGATATCGGGTCGTCGTTGATGTCAAATAGATATCTTCCAACAGTTTCACAAAATGTTCTGCTTTTACAGTTTTATATATACTATTTGTAATACTATGGAGCATAAAACGATATGCAATCGAACACGAGATAATGAAGTTCCAAGAAAATTAGTCATTAATGTCACTGACGTCTACGTAAAATATTGCATATATAATTTAGCTAATTATTTTACAAGGAGAAATTTTATTTCAATCCATTATCAGCCGAAATTGTGTGACTTTTGTTTTTTATAAAATATGGGCAAAATTATGAAAACTAATTTTAAAACATATATGTTCTGGCTTAAGGTGGCTGGCCCTCTGCCCAGGATTGCCGTGCGGTGTACTGCGCTTTGGCCGTTAGCCAGAGACACATCTTACCAACATCTGCAACTTTTCTGTATTTAAAAATATTGCATACTCAAAACAACAGCATAAACCAAGGTACGCCGCCTTAACAAACACACACGCAGCTGAACACGTGTGTAGTTCGCTGCGTTATTGCGTTATTAGTGGAATCACAATGGTGCGACAGAAGCGACGCGAATACCCGGGGAAACAATAACAAATTATGTCAGCCAAACAGCAACTAGGTTTCTGTGACGTCAGCACGTCCAACCCGGACGATGATTGGCTGTACGTATTTACGGTTAATATCAAGAATCACTACTCATCGTGTACCGACCAAACTATTGATTTAGGAAGTATAGTTTATTAATGAAAATATGTTTATGTAGACGTTAGAAGTAGTCGTACCCAAAGAAATTTTTGTTTGCCAACTTCAAAATTTTCCGTAGTTCATGTTAGTTTAAGTTAGTTTAGAATTTACTATTTATTTTTCATTTTTCTATAGGCTAAGTACGTGACCTTAAGTAAGGTTAGGAAAAATAACCCTATCTTGCGAAATCTAACCTAAATAAATGTAAACCACGACGCGAATTCTTGATATATTTTGTTATTCTCGGCGTGGGGATTCGCGTCACGTCTGTCGCGTTATTGTGATTGCACCTTTAAAGCGACTAGGAATATAAGTGCGAGGAAGAAGTCTCGCCGCAATGAAGCACTGTGGTATGATCGTTCATCTCCAGTTTCTCTGAGAGTGAATCTTGAAAAGCACTATGGATTGTTTCATCATCGCAGTTTCCCTGAGAGTGAATCTTACCACATCAACGGCGACAATGGTGCCCGTTCCTGCTTGTGGTATTTCGAGCACACGGCCATGATGCAGGAGAAACACGGCCGCAGAACCCGTTTGTATAGCGTGCCATGGAGTGGAAAGTTTTTGGTTTATATTTCGCAAGAACTGCCTGACTGTCGGAGATTTCTAGTTCCCTAGTAAATAGTAACATGACTTTACTACCTTGTAGCTGTCTTTAACCTACCATTTATTACTAAGATTTGTACGCTAATTACATCACAGCATTTACGTAAGTGATTAAATCGTATTTACAGGTGGTTATTTCATCAATGTTAGCCTTACAGTGAAATAGTAAGGAACAAAACCAAAATTAAGGTCGGTAACATTATTTTGATAGAAACTGATCACTTAGTGGACAGAGCTTCCCTTAACCGTAACTAAAACCCGATGTCCTAATAATTGAAGGCACACTTTCATTAATGGTTAGATTAGTAGAGCCGCGATTTTATGGTGAAAAGATTTTTGCAACATTTTGTTTCGATGCGTCATGTGCACACCTGCAGCTCTGCTACATCGTCTGTGGTTGGATGATTTCACTCTCACTGGCCTTGGCTAATTATAGACGTACAGACTCACAATAATCTTATTCTGATTGGTGCAGTCAAATAAGAAACATGTCTGAACAAAGACACGCTGCCAATAACCTTGAAACATAACTGCCGATGTGCACGTGAGTCACTGAAACAAAGTGGGGCAAAAATCTTTTCGCGACAAAATCGTGGCCCTATTTATTAGACCTAATGTGCTTATAGAAAACTACAATTTCTATAAAATATTATGTAAATACCTTAATACAGTCTTGAAAAGTTAATAGTAGGTTTTAATCACATAGATTGCAGAAGCAATCACGAATTTTTTCGGTTTGATTGCATTGCTTTATAGCAGCGTAAATCACGTTCTTTGGCAGCTTTTTAAATCGGACTAACCAAGATCTGAACTGCCAAATGGTTTGCAGGTAAAAATTCATCAGGATGTGTTCCTATGGAAGGAATTCGCTGAAATAAATAATGTTTATATTGCATGATTTTTGCCTGAATGGTGTGTCTTAGAATTAATGTTATAAACGTAAAACAAAATACTCAAAATAATACATGTTTGTAACGTTCAACACCTATTGTGACTTCTACTAATATAAATAGTAGAATACACTTTCTCATAGGCACGAAAAACACCGTCCATATTTTCAATGAGTTTATTGGATAGAGCAATACTAGTCAGAGAATATAATTTATATAGTTAAAAATTTTTACAAACTCACAGTGAAACATTTTCCACTTATTTCAACGTGTTATAAACAGAAATTTAATTCTTGGAAAGGAATTAATTTTTTATGGTTGATACTTTTTTTAATATAGTCTTTGATGACTTAATCTGGTAATAAATAAACCAATTTGAAAATTGGCATTCCAGTAGTAATATATATGGGAATTTTTCACCCACAGCCCAGGAGATCTACCGTTTTTTATTTAATACGAACAAGTCAAAACAACCAAAACTATTGCATGATGTATCAGTAATTATTCAGCCCAAGTACACAAAATTCAGCTCACAATAAAAGACACAATTCGTTGCAGTAAATTAATTGATTTCAAAAACTAAAATCACTTATTATAAAATGTGTGAATTTTATAATTTTAGGTAGTTACAACTCGCGTTATTAAAAACTGATAACTTATTACTGTACCAAAATTCGTGCAGTTTTACACACAAAGCATGAAATCAACTTTTTGTCTTATGATACTTACAGGTTAGTAACAAAGCATTGTCTGAAAATTTTAACTTTTTAAAACTATACTTTATAGATCCACACGTTTAAAATATAAAACATTGTACCTCATTAATCTACGCGAGTACACTAACATATAACATATATTGCGAAATTATTACATTATTTGTTTATTTTATCTGGTAAAATATCTGATATTATAATTTAAGTTTACAAAACAAAATTAATTGTAGCAAAAAAAAACTAAAAATTTGATAGTAAAATTTATGAAATGTAAATATTTTGCTCCATAGTGATAGAATGTCCCACAACTCATTCAATATTACTCACTTTTTTTTAAATAAACTTACAAAAAGAATAGTATTTTTCCGTCACTAATTAACAACTATCTGAAAAAAATTCATGGGATGCTACATATTAGCTGTCTTAAAATGTTGTTAGCTACACGTAAATATATAATCATTTTCAAAAGTAAGTAGAAATCATTCCACGCTTAATTTACATAAAAGTATTTTTTGTCAATGTCTTTATTCTTTTATTTTTTTTTCTTATTCAAAAAGTTAATCTATATTTAACTCTGCTGATGAAAGTAACGTTAACGTATAATAATTATTTTTTTTAATATGTATGGATACAGAAACGTATTCTATTAAAATTATTTATTTAAATATTTGCTCATACAATACAATTAATTTCAAAGTAATAAGTTACTAACTTATTTCAAAATAGGTTGTTAGAAATTTTGATTTATAGACAGTTTTATCCATTGTAACCAAATCGCTTTTTTATACGGAAGAAAATAACAGGTCTTAACAATAAAAATTTTTGTTCTGTCGTCGATTCATAATAATTGTTCAAAATATCGAATTATTCGGACGTCTGGATGTAGGTATAAATTGAATTAAAATGTTATATTAAATTCATACATTAAAGACTAAAAATCCCTTTCGTTGTTAAAAATAAAAGCTAGTTAAAAGCAAAATGGAAGTCAGAAGTAATGATTTATATTATTTTGATTTTTATGAATTTGATTTATAAACTTTTTTCTGCCGCAGCCAGATTCCACTTTTATTTCAAACTGGGAGCAAATACAAGGTCACAGCTATGATGTTATGTATTGCCGTTGATTCTTAACATGTGTGTAAAATGTCAGCATTTCGTAAATCTGGAACTGAATGGAAATTGTTTTGAAAGCGTCCATTGTATTCACACACACATGTGACAACAGCATAGTATCTTAAAGCAATACAGATCAATAATTATAGCTGTCGCATTTCATTAACGTTATTTACGTTTGCAGTTATAAACACAAAACATCGCCTGACACATGCATTGTAATGAGTTGAGTCACGGTATCCTTTCTTTATACGAAACTACATAACTTGTTACCGTAACGTCAATCTGTTAAAATAGCACATATTCTAACATATGAGTATAGATGTATTTAAATAAAGACCATCTACAGGAAACAAATTTGGACACTTAAAATTTTTGAAATGTCTCTTTCCAGAATAATGTTCATTAAATAAGGCCAATCTGGTAAGTAATCCAGTAAAAGAGATAATTTGTTTGACACAACGCTACACTTTCCACAAACAAAATATCACTACGTGCCTAAAATAAGCGTACTACATAAATACTGCGAGTTAGTTTAGTCTTGTGCGAATAAAGACAGTATTATTTTCGACAGCAATATCTATATAGCTCACACCTCTTCCATTTTTACTGCCTCCAGTTAGTATAGAATCGTCCGGAGAAACAATTTTCTTAAACGCAATGTATAATTTAAGACAGCGATTGATTAAACTAAAACGGCGTCTGTCTTTTAGAAGGTAGAACACAACTTCGGAGTGTATAATTTTCTCCAGTGAATATTAAAACATGGTGTGACCTCAAAGCATCAATTTATACAACCTTCTATTTTAAATTTTATCACCGCAATTGCTTAAGAAAACTAGAAGCGGTAACTGATTCCGACAGGATAAACCCCAGAAGTCACCGTTTTAAATTTACACCAGTTACAGACAGAACTGGTTAGCGAGATAGACTCAATACACTGATTCTCCTTAAACCTGGTATATTCCAGTTATAGGGGAAAGATGACATCAATGGACCACTGTAATATTTCAGAATCTGTGCACATTATGCATTCTCGTGTGATACAGTAAACTAGACGCGGCAGAGGCATTATCTGCTGGAGAAGTTTCAGACTTGTGCGAAGAAGGATGCCTTCGCGACGCCGTAAGCTAAGTTTTCAATAGGTTTATTGTTAATTTTACACTTTTAATTCAAGGCTTGTATACATCAGTACGGTGACAAAATATTTATACCTGGCACGGCAAATGAAAGCTTGTTTCTCGTGTAACAAGATACCGTAATGGTAATGTTTGTATTTGACGTTTGTAACGTACCACCACGAATTCAAGGTAACATGGAGTCAGTGACATGGTTGGACCATCTTTTAGTGCCATGAATGGACCGGTGGTTCATCCATAGCACACTGGTCCATCCATGGAATCACAAAGTGACAATGCACGTCTAGGGCATTTTATGCATTTTAAGGCTATTAAAAAGTTTAAATAATTGCACTACCATGCTTAATTTTAATATGTTTCGGTATTAGCAGGAAGTAAATCATCCTGATTTCACAGAAATTTAAGAATAACGAAATAAAATTAAAAGTTGATGAAAATGATTTCTGAACTAACATTTCACTATAGTTCTTGTAAAAGCCGTAATTACCACAAAATTGATTTGTATAGACTATAACACATAGAAAATTAAGTCAAATTTGCGAGTGAAGATTTTAGTGTGCGTGACGTAAAGAGTTAGTGTACTGGACGTGTGAGCCGCGCTGTACTGCGGTACGTTAAGTATGTTTTCTTGTGTAAATATTAACAATGTTTGTGACGCGTTACTTACGAATACAAGACACACTTCAAACTATATCTCTATGATAAAAAAAATTCTCTTCGTCCTCTAACACTTAAAGAGATTGAGAGTGTCAACTAGTCATTTTTAAAAATAAAACAACAAAACAAAATCTAAGAAAGGATTTATTTAATTCTAATAGTTAGCAATTTGCATTCTAAAGTAATGGAAAAGCAGGTTATACTATCCCGTCATAAGTAAAACGTAAAAATACATGAAAGAGTATGTTGCGTATTGAATAGCCATAGCTACATGCAGTAAAGTCTGAATTTATACCCCTGGCCTAAGACCTACATCACCGTCTACTTTTGTGTCAGTAAAACAAATATCTCCACTTCCAAAATCAGCTACCGCTCTCTTTACAAGTAAGAAGAAAACGGGGACACAAAAAGCAGCTGAACTTACTTCGTCTCCCTACAAATCTGTATTAGAAGCATCCCAAAGGCCTTCAAAAATATGCGCTGCCAAAAAATCTATTGAACAACCGGCCTCTAAAAACGAAAGGGACTTTGTGCAGATACATAATCTCGGTTTTCTGATATTTGTGAATATGCAAATGAGGACGATATGAGATACAGTAGGTGTCATGCAAAAAGTGGTTTCATGTAGTTTGTATTGGCGTGAAAAAAATAAAGAAAAAGAACTTTTGTAGCATTTGTCAGAAATGTATTTTTAATTTAGAGTTATTAACACAAAATTTTAAATAAACCCTGCTATTTACAGTAGGTTAAGTATTGCGATTCTAAAATGTTAAGACATAGATATTTCAAAGAAATTTTCTCTATATAGTACCTAATGTTCAGGAGATAAGTGCTAATTGTTCGAATTGTGTAGTTAACCAAGTATTTACATATTTATAGTAAACACGGTAGATATTTATAGTGGTCCATGCATGGAAACTACTTGGTCCATTCATGGATCCCTATACACACTGATGGACTATTTGCAAATATTTTTAATTTTTTTTTGTAAAATCTATTTGATTTTATAGTTTTTGTAAGATGTCAGCTAGTTCTATACATCGATATATATATATATATATATATATATATATATATATATATATATATATGTGTGTGTGTGTGTGTGTGTGTGTGTGTGTGTGTGTATTTTTGAACAATTTTGGTTTATCGTTTGTTACGCTGTAACATAAAATGTTTAGCCGGTCCATTGTTGGCACCTTTCTCCTATAGGCCTATAATTATTTGCGTTCATAGAAAAAAGCCGATTGTGCGAATTGTTGTTTTAATTAACAGCTGCTAATAATCAACAAAATGTTACTTCGACAACAAGAGGCGACGGTAGAAAGGCTTACTATCTTATTTTTAAGAGGGCGTGGTACGCAAGTCAACGCTAAAACAATTTATATATAACTGTAGGTTTCTTGAATCCAATTTGTGAAAATTAAACAACAGCAATCCTAGACAATAGTCTTAGCCAACGTTTCAAACAAAATTGTTTCCAGTGTTACCAACTCCTGAGGAACAATCTCTGATACCGGGACCCCGTGTATTTAACTGCGACGCAAGAGATCACGCGTAACTATTCAGTAATTCTTGATAAATATTTACTCGTAAAGTTGGCAAATACCGTTCTCTAGGATTGTCTTTAAGTATTTTATCCACATTGGCTTCGAAAAAGCGTAGAAATTAATTTATGTTTTCAGCGTTTATTTATCTACTACGCACTCATAAGGATTACGACAGCTGTTTTACCAACACCAAATTTTAGCGTAAAAAGTAATTAACTAAGTAAAACAGTATTTTGGTTTTGTTATAGACACAACTAACTTAAAATTATTATTTATACTAGGTACTTTTTTTTTCAATGAAAACAACTATTTAAGAGACTGTTTTATACAGCCGAACCTCGAAGGACATCTTGAAATGAAGCCCTACGATTGAAAATAACGGAATGTGAAGGGTTAGGTAAACAGGATTACCCCGAGACAAGCCAGCCGCCAACAACAATGTATTCCATGTTACGCACATACAAAACGTAGGGCCGTGTTTGGTGCAGTTGCTAGAGCACTCACCTCATGCCAAGACGAACCGGGTTCGATTCCCGACGCGGTTGATCCCCTGTTTTTCGCATGTTGGAATCGTGTTTAACCTTGAGGCTGGTCGGCAGTTTTGGGGGGGGGGGGTGGGGATCAGCCGTTTCCCCCGCACTGAAAAAAATACTTATTAGTCACCGCAAAATATTTGGTTAAAATGGACCTTACCAAATTTTTTTTTTTTTTGTAGTGACCACAAACAAATTTTGCTGTCCCCAATAAAGTTTTGCAGTGACTACAAAAAATTTTATAACCACTACAAAAAAATTTGGTAAGATCCATTTAACAAAATATTTTGCAGTGACTGATAAGTATTTTTTTCAGTGCGGCCTTTTATTCTGGCGCTGCTCCATACTCGCATCGTGTCGCCCCTCACCAGTGCTGAGAGTTAGGTGTTTAGTGCTGACTAAACTTACTTCATTTCATATGTAAAAACATCGGGAATAGACTTCACCGGTAACCTAACCAGGCTCGCCTATAGGTGAGAGTTGGGTGTCCTAGCCACTGCCTCAACTGACTACAACATTTTGCTAACTTCCGGGTTATCTGAATGATACAGTGCGCACATAAGCGTCTTGCGACATATTGTAGACATGTATCGGATTGAGCACAGAAAGAATACTGTATTTTCTCAGCGAAAGTAGCATTGCTTTAGTATCTCAGGCTAAAAAATTCTCCTTCCACCTATGTCGAAATAGTTTTTTTTTTTTACTAATTTTCTTCCTTAATTAACCGTCAATGCTTTAAATAGAGTAGCGAGGTTTAGCCTTAAAGTAAATATTTGTTAAATAGAGTATAATATATAATTTTAAAATTGGGTGAACATATGTATTCCGATTTAGAAAATGAACGCGGAGAATTCGTACATCCACCGCAACAGTATATGAGATATTTTATTAAAATTTAATTTAATCGTACGAAAGCATTTTGAAACGTACGCTTTTAGGAGAATTGTTGTAAACGGTTCACCGAAATTACTGCCTTTTTCCTTTCAAAGCTTCCATTGGTATATTCTTACTTTTAGGTTCTTAAGCTAAAACACTTTGAAATCATACAAATGTAAAAATCATCCAGGCAGGTAAACACAACTCCACATACTTTATCACCAACAAAATTTCACGCAAACTGTACGTATAATACTTGCGACCTTGTTGGGTTTGTTTGATGAAGTTATCGTTAATAGTAAATAAGTATTTAAAACACCACCTTCTGGGCCACCAACACAGATGGCATTTATTATTACATATTTTACTTTCAAACGTATCATTATAAATTTTGACTATAACAGTATAGTTAAAAGTTTTTGGAGAGGTATTCATGACACGTTTTCACGTATTTTACTATTAACACTTGTCGTTGCTTATTTATTAAAAGTCGTGTTTAACGGGACTGATTCGTAAATGGTTCGGATTAATGTTAACAGACACCAAGTAACGATTTTTACATATTTGCAATATCATGTGTTGCTTGTGAAATTAGTATACTAATATTTAGGTACGAAGAGTAACTAAACGTGTGTTTTAGTTGAATGTTTGGCATCAGTCACCATATTGAATTACTTTATTTTCCGTTCTTATGAAATTCTGAGAGAGAAAACGTGAAATTTGCTATTATAATATCAATTCTATTTATCTTGCGGTAATAACAATAAATCGTTTTTATTTTCATTGTGGCGAAGTTAAGGCACTGTCGCCTTCTCTTACACTTAACCACAAACAATAAGAATAAATTGCACTTACAATTGCATACATAAAACATTATGATGATATTTGTTATAGTAATATTACAAGCATCGCAGTTGAACTTTCAACGTATATTTAAGCCACAATCAGTTAAAGCCTTGCATATCAAAAAGTCATTATTACAGTTTTAACAAATATATAGCCTATCACAGTTTGCTTCTGAATATATCTGTCGCAATACAACAATCGGATTTTTAGATTTTTGCCCCTGAAATATCACATATTTTGTTGTCAAAATAAGCCAAAATGAAGCAATTTTTTTGCAAGCAAACGGTACATTATTTAAACAAACATTCTGGCAAATTTGTGTATCGTATGTCTGTACACAGCACACAGCATTTGGTTAAAAAAAATATTCGAGTTATTCAGAATAGTTTGAAATAAACGAAAGATAATGGCCTTAAGTAAATTAAGAATACAATAGATTTGCTCGACTGATTGCGGCTTAAATCTACGTTGAAAGTTCAACTGCGATGCTTTTATTGCAGCGCAAGATATATAGAATTAATACTATAGTAGAAAATTTCACATTTACCTTCTCAGAATTTTATAGTAATGAAAAATAAATTAATGCAATAGGCGACTGATGCCCAGCCTTAAGTGAATGTACTCAATGTACTAAATGCAATTTAAAAGAAGTTCCCTGTAAGGTTAACATTAACAATAGAACATGCAAACATAGTAAATAAGTATTTGAAACACTTACACAGAACATTATAAAATAGAAAACTTGCTTTTTAAACGGAAAAAAAATTCAATTTACAATTGAAGGAAAATACATAATGCAATTGCATTGGTTAAGATATTTATAAACCATGCTACCTGATATTATTTTCCCTAAACTATTAGTCTTGGCAATTATTTATAATTATATTCACCAATTAATTGGATTTTAAAAGATAGTGGTTGGTATAGTACAATCGTTTACGGCTTCATGCCACGCGTTAAATAAAAACGGTTGCTCAATCTGGAAGTGCCCACTAGTTTTATTGTAAGCTCGTTAGGCGGCTAACATCATACTGGTTTTTTTTATCTAAACACATCTCACGCTAATGATATGAAACAGATAGCTTCAGGCTACCAAGGTTCCAGAATGTATTTCTCTCCAGAAAACTTTCGAAACATCTAGTCTTTTTTAATTGAACAAGCGTCGTTGGCCTTTTAAATAGCCATGCGATTTAGCATATTTCAAGACATGGTTTGGAGTCTATTTCATGATCCAACACCTGTTTCGTCAGCTGGTAAATATCATTCCAGAAAATGTGTTTTTCTATTAATTTTTGTTTTATAGGGTATTTTAACGTCTCCCTGTTTTATGTACTTTTCAGGCTTACGAAATAGCTAAACCTAAGAACATGACACAAACATCCACACCAGTGCTAATATTTGAACCCAGGACCTCTCGCACCGTAGGCCGGCCTGTGTTTTTTTAATGAAACAATATAAATATTTTTTTTTACCTCAGACACGCTTTTAATAGGCATGTTATATGAATGAACTAGGGTAATTTGTGAAATATGTTCAAAACAAAACATTTGCTACAAAAGTTATTTACCGAATGTGACTTTTTTTTTACAGAACACATGGTTGGCCACAGTAAGCTATGTTCACGTCTACTTTCTGTGTTTCATACATAACTTCTTTTCGCTTGTGCAGGACAATCACTTAATTTGAGTGCAGTAGTGAAAATTCAGCGTAAAACACCATAATAGCTAGAATTAAATTCCAAAATTGTTCGAATATATACGACGACGACCGTTTGTCTAAACAGGGATCATTCTGTAGTTGTGCGGAAACATTCAAACACAGAAATGTTTGGTTCTTGACTCATTTATTAAACTAATTGTAAATATCAACTAGTAAGGGAATTTCTAAATGATATTTCGCATTATCCCATATTAACTAGCTACACACAAAGTAGAATCCTATGAAAACTAGTGGTTAAATATACTCCAATTTTAGTCAACTGTTAGACGACATAGATTTAACTTGGAAGAATTGTCGACTGAATTTAACAATTAGCTTGTATACTTTAAATAATAGCTTGATTTATAAAGATAAATAATATTTGTTGTGTATTTGTACATTTGCGTTCGTGTACATAAAAAAAATGAAGGTACATTCCCAATTGGAGTATTGGCGTACAAAAATATGTGACACTAACACAACTGGTTACAGGAAAATATGTTCTTACATTGAAACGGCACAATTTAGTTCTAATTTAACCTGCGCAAAGACAAAATATTTTCCTGACTAACACAAACAAATTCGTTTATCCGCAAAGAATAAAAACATCAATACAAACAGTCGGTACAGGATTATTTTAAATAGAACTTTAAAACTAAATATTGACGTAATGACTGTAAGAATGATGCAGAATACCATCTGGTTTATTTGCTTCAGTTTGTAACACTCTACTTCCACGCGACTTTAAATATTTAGAAATAAGTTTTTTTACAGCCAGAATTACTAATTATGTGTGAATGAGTAAACATTTATTTATTTCACTTTACTGAAAATACAATGTTAAATGCAGCAGATGCATTTATATAAGGAGTAAATCATAAGTTCTTTGGCCATTCACCATATAACAAATTAGTAATTGTACATTAACGTTTCTTAAACTTTACCTGCATGTCTTCACCTATTTAGCAATAAGCTATGTTATACTAAGAAAAATAAAACTTCCTTATAAGAATAAGGATAGGTAGTATATCCATCTACATATCAAATTATATTATTTGAGATTCAGTCCTCATACAATTTCAGATGCAAAATGTTTTATTCTTCAAAAGAGAACAATTTCGCTACAAGAATTAAATGTTGAAAACAATTCGGATTACGTGTTGCCATTTTTCTTTGAATGAAAGTTCTTTGTATGTAAGTACATATGTTCTCATAGTTTCCAAGGAATTAAAAAAAAAACCACATTGTCTGTGGTGGCGCAAATGTAGATTCGACAGGTACTGACCTCCACAATACATAATTTATCGTGGAAACCCCTAACCTTGTTTCTATCATGCCTCTAGGATAGACTGTTTGTATATGAAATCGGGTTATTTTCATCATACTGTATTAGGCGATCTAATATGAAAATGCATTTGGTAAGGTCTTGAATTTTACTATCAGTAGTTAACCAAAGGTACAAAATGTGGAATTGTATAAACTATGTATGAATTTAGCAAAAATCGTCTTGCTAAATTTCGAAATAACATATTAAGAGTGTGTAAATATAATATCGTAACCAATCAGAAAATTTAAGGTGCTTACGAAAACGCGGTAGTATTAATCACGAGATCAAAGTTTTCTAGTCGTCAGAAGTTCAACAATTTTATTCCGAACGTACGAAATCAGAGTTTTATGTCGACGGCCTATTTATAAAATGCGACGAAATATGATGAAACGGTATATTTCAGCCGCCGTAGACGAAGTTCGGATAGCGCACATTATACTTTCGTACTGGTACAATACGGCATTACAATTGCTACAGTTAACCACCGAAAATACGTTTTTATTTACACACGCGGGAGCCAGTGTTCATTTACTTTTCATGCGTTCTTTCGTGACTTTTTTTTTTCATATGCTGGATGATATCTACCTTGTTCTCGAGCAGGGTAGATCTGAGTAAATAGTTCAAGAGATCGATGTGAAAATTTAGAGATTTCGAACGGAGGTAGAATGTACTCGCATAATTTTTTTTCGAAAAATTTTAAGCCATTTCAACTGCATCGAGTAGATCGAGTCAGGTTATCTTAAGGCGGCTTCCTGGATGGCGCTCGAATTGCGTGCAGCGTGTTCGGAGTTACGGTTTTTTCTCAGGGACCAGTAAACTTGCGTCTGCAATGCTTATCTACGAAAAGAATACACTTCAGACTACTTGTAACTGTGACTTTCAAGACACCACGCACATTGAATTGCGTGCAGCGTGTTCGGAGTTACGGTTTTTTCTCAGGGACCAGTAAACTTGCGTCTGCAAT
>PNEQ01050497.1:0-37657 GCA_003012365.1 Medauroidea extradentata
AAGCGACATCTTTCCAGGAGGTTGGAGAACAGAGACCCGCCGAGATAATTCGAGAAGAAGGAGGGTGGGGTATATAAGGGGGAGCTGCAGCAGGAGCGAGAGAGTTTTTGCTGGCAGGTGCCTAGTGTGATCTGAAGTGATAGTGACAAGTATTGGATTGCGACGACTGTTCAAGGGCGTCCAGCGAGTGGGACCGCAGTAAGAAGTAGGAAGAAGGTGATTCTAGGCCAGAAAGATTCTTCGTTATTATTTCTTTGGGTCCACCATTGTGTCTAGTAACCTTTCCATAGACAGAGAACTTGTGTAGATGTATTTTTTATCCTTTATGTAAATAGTAGTTATTTCTTCTGTTTGCCATTTATTGTAATAAATCTTTATAGACATAGATTTTTTTTGTATATACAGTTATAAATAAACTAGATTAGCTTTATTTTCTTTAATTTATCAAAGACCTCCATCCCCAAACGTACCTAGCCCGCAACTTGTAACAGTATGTTAAGGCTACCGTCTACCCTAGCATACAAGGCTAAAACAGCCATTTTGCTAACGTTTTTAACACAGATTTAAACGGACGAAGACGAAACGTTGGTAGTCGTATCTCTGTATGACATTATTCGGACGCTAGGGATCAAAACTCAAAATACACGTATAATAAACTTGATAATTGAATCGGTCATTTGAGAAACAACATAAGTAAAAAATGTCCACTTTTCAGGAAGTGAAAAAAAAAACACTGTAATTCTGAAAGTTACTTTTGAAAAATTTGCAAAAAATTACTGAAAACCCTTCATAACATTACTTTTATGATGGTTGCAACGAAATTTGTTTCTGTGTTGTTATATAAGAACAATGCCCAATTCAAATGTATGACTTATGTTGTTTCACAAGTAAACAGCTGTATTTGAAGCTTTAAATTGATAAATATTGACCTATAAAGCGTTGGTAGCATTGCTCAACAAATCCTGTGTCGTTATTTATATGATAGATGCAATTAAATGTGATTCTGTGTTTAAATGTACAAACGTCAGCAATTTTGAAATGTTGACTTATGTTGTTTCACAAGTTAATGGGCGATTGCATTATAAAATGGTAGTATGATACAGTATTGTATCGTGTATTTTCCTACAATATATGTTGATAATAGCTTTATTTATATGTTAACGTATTATGTCCCACAAGAAACAATTTGCATAATGTAAACTGCTACAAAATGTGAAAATAACACTTCTTTATAATCTAATACATAATGTTCCGCGACACACTTAAAAAAACACGTATTTTTCCCAGACTTGCAAGTAATGTTCTTCTGGTCTTACAATAATTTCTGGTTTTTTTAGTGCAACATCTCGTGCTCTATAGAAGAGTTTGTACGAATAGTTGGCCAAGTAAACACCTCATTGTAAAATAACTGGATATCATCTGCATCTGCTAAAAATGGTTTAAATTTATGTAGGTAAGCCATTTTTTCCTCATTGATGGGGGGCACGGTCGTAGAAGAAATTAGTGTATTTATACATAATTATGTGTCATGTTACTTTGTCAGTGTACTTCTACATGTATGTACATTTAAAAGTGTATTTTTACTTAAACTTCACAATAAATGTATATGTACACCAATGTTTTTAAATAAATGATCTGTACACATTTTTAGATCAATAAAACACTTGTGTAAAATTAGAGTTACTGTAATTTTATTCCGTAATGACACGTTCAAAAATGCCGTGTAAATTTACACTTTTTAAATTATGTATAAAACATAATTATAGCATTCACCAAGTTCACGTAATAGTATCACTTAGGAAAAACATAAATAAGCAGAGTATGCTTTAGCCAATAGGATACATACACAATATGAAATTCCATACATGGAATCAGGTCAGATAAAAACAAGGACAAACACGTAAGAAAATAAAAATAAATAGAAAAACCCAAAGACACCACCAAGGTAGCAGACAACCCATGTTTGAGGTTTGCTTTGGCAAAAGGACAAACAGAAAACATGTACGACCCACAATATAAAAATACGACACGCCAATGAGGTGAAACAAAACCAGTATTGTATCAGACACGAACAAAAAACTACATGCGACACAACGATGAGACGAAACAAAAACACAGTAGAAGAGGAGGCTAGAAACCATGTGTCTGCGCTACAGTTGGCAATACATGACGTATGGTTGATAGCGCGCGGGTAGGATCATGTTGCTGTGGGGCAACATTACAGCAGTACATAACATGTTACTATACCACACACTACGTCACTAACACACAGACAGTAGGAACAACTGTGATACAACAACATGATCCTGCCAGCGTGCTATCAACCATACGTCATGTATTGCCAACTGTAGCGCAGAAACGGTGCGTTTTTGGACCTATGTTCATATAACACTTTTTGTTCCTCTACACGTGAGGATTATTTCCTAGAATATTTCACCTGGTAACCATACTTTTAATAGTTTATTTGTATCGGACTGCTGATTGAAGTCCGTATTTTTTTTCCAAAACGTCTTATTTTTTTCGGAAAGGCCTCGAACATACGGAATATCTAGGGTTCCATCTGTTTTTTTTTTTTCTGTTTCTGTAGGCTTAAGTGTTCTGTTAGTTTTCATTTGTTGTTTGACGGTGTTTGCCGGGTAAGCATTGGCTGTGAGTATACTCTGCTTATTTATGTTTTTCTATTATCTTTAGTTTTCTTTGACAGTCACATATATCGCAATGGAGAATGTCCAAGAAACTACATCCAGTCACGCAACCTCATTGACTGTTATTTCAAAGATCCGTAATATTAAAGGAGTAATTCGCCTTTGAAAATCAAATTTTAAAACTTTAATTTCCCCACAAACCGAACACTGACCAACGTAAACTAACAAAGCTCGGGATATTACTTCACGACCATACTACCGACAAACTACTAGTTATTGCCAGTTGACGGCTTCACGACCATACTACCGACAAACTACTAGTTATTGCCAGTTGACGGCTTCACGACCATACTACCGACAAACTACTAGTTATTGCCAGTTGACGGCTTCACGACCATACTACCGACAAACTACTAGTTATTGCCAGTTGACGGCTTCAACCCTTACGAAAATAAAAGGAGTGGCCACACTTTACGTTTCTGACAACTTTCTTAAGGTCAAGATAATTTGACATTTAAAAGTGAATAATTGAACAATGTATCATTAGTAACTAAAAAGGTCCTCTTGTAGCGATTGTCTAGGACGCACACTTTTCGTGCAAAACGCACGTGAAGTTTAGGTGTGGTGATCCAGAGCCTAGCGCGTAGGCAACACTGCGTACACGAGTTTGTTTTATACCGCCGCGCAGCTGCGCAAATACAAATTAAGCCAGGAACAAAGTGTGCTTACGGTTATGTGAACTATTTAAGGTACGGCATATGGTATTTATAGTGAACGTCCACCATCGTCTGTGCGGCGTGGCGGGATAAAACAAGCACTCGTGCACGCAGTGTTGCCTACTCGGTAGGCTATGTACCACCACGTCCAAACTTACGTGCGTTCTGCACAGAAACTGTGCGACCTATACAGTCGCGACAAGTGAACATTTTTTATTACTGAGATCACAAGTTGTCAGCAATTTAAGGGTGGCTGTCCCTTTTATTTTCTTGAAGGTTGAATGTATCAACAAGCGTTTACTGTTGGTTCGTCGGTAATATTGTTATGAAGTAATATCCCAAGTGTTGTCAGTTTACGTCGATCGACGTTCGGTTTTTGTGGAAATTAATGTTTTAAATTTTGATTTTCAAAGGCGAATTTAAAGTAGTGATGTTGGTGTTAGTAACGGTTATATCCCTCGTGGCAGCCAATGGAAAGAGGCCATCTCAAAGAGTCCTACAATAATAAGGTGTAAGTGGTTCGGGATCAAGCGAGCACTTTTGATATACTAAATTTTTTTTAATTTAAGATAATTTATGGTTTTATGCCATTTTTAAATGTAAGTAAAGTTAACTAAGAAAAAATCAAGGTGTATATATTGCGCCGTACACAAAAGTTAACGTATGAGGACACAGTAAATCTCGACGCTCCTTGTGAACATGCTACAGTATACCAGTGACAATGAAATATATACTGGCTACTTATTGTGTTGTGAGCAGTCAGTAATAAGAGGCACCTATATACCAGCGTGTCAGTGGCTGTAGCGTCAACTAGCGCACAACCTTGTACAGTTCTCTGCAACTTGCGCCCTTCCTCAAAACAACGTACGAGCCGCCAGTGTTTTCAACTGTCACTAGAAGCATTCAAATTTCGTGTAATTTTTTGCGACAGACTAGAATCCATAGACCTATACTCCCCCGAACATTACGTGACATTGTTGGTGGAGCCATGAACATTTCGCGAAAAGAATTGTGCGTCTGTTAGTTTCAGTGCCTTACGTACACATCTGCAGTTCTGCTTCGTGGTCAGTGATTGGATATTTAAACTTTCACGAGCCTAGGTATTCTACCGGCAAATCACAGACGTGTGGTGTTGCAGGAACGCTATTGTGATTGGCTCAGTCAAATGAGACACGGCTCTTCACACAGACACGCTGCCAATAACCATGAAGCAGACATCCAGGTGTGCACGCAAGGCATTGGAACAAACTGGGGCAAAATTCTTTTCGCGAAAAGTTCATGGCCGTAATTATTGGCTGTAGGCTTTCTCATACGTGTGTCTCCATTTGACGAGCCAGTGGACATTTGACAGCTGACCTTATATTATTAATAGGGCCAGGAAAAATTCACGAGTTCGAAGACCTGCATGCTAGAATCCAACATCCTATGCATACTCAAGCCCCATCTATTCGTTCATTGTCTGTTGTCTGAATGAGTAGCAGGTAATGGATAAATGGTAGGGCTTCGGTATACATAGGATGATGGATTCTAGCACGTTAGTCGTTAAACTTGCGAAATATCCCTAGCCCTAATTATTAGTTGAAAAAGTTCTTCAGGCATGACTAGATATGATGGTAAATCGCGAAAATTTTTTGTGCCAAACATACCCTTGCAGATGCTGCACTTTCTTGCAACATATATGATTCAGTCGGTGATATACTTCTGACACAAAATAGCTGTCTGCAGATCAACAACAGTCATCAAATATTACAGTAGCGGGAGTATTACTGGCTCAGTCAAATAGGGCAAAGGCTCCAGGTACAACCTAGAGCCAGTAATCTTCTGGTAAGCTGAACGTGTGTTGAAATCCAGCAAACAGTCTAGTTTTCCCGCGATAAACATATTCTCGAGGCATGACACACATACTGCTGGCGAACAGAAGTCAGATGAGAACACAGTATTTTAGAGTCCAGTCTGCTTTCAGACAATAACGCGAAATTGGTAGGTCTTTAATTATTATTCTGGCTAAGACTGTTTTCAAAAGTGCTCACTATATCACTAACCACCTGTAGCAAGGAAAGGAGATGGGAAAGGGGAGGAGAAGTCGTGGTGGGTGGACGGGAGAAAGGCGGCCGGAGATGTGTGTCAGGAGGTGCCCCACCTCAAGCAGGGCTGACTGGAGAGAGAGTGACAACTCGTCTCGACGGTAGACACGACCAGTCGGACACCAGAAGTCCTCGGACCATGGCGCACGAAGGCAACCCTCTGGTCGTCGTAGTCCTTCTCTCCGTGCTCATCTTCGTCTTCGTGAGGTTCGTCATCGGTGACCCTCAGCCCGCCAGCGACGTCCCCGGCCCTACCTTCTAGCCGCAGGTCAGGTCCGTTCACTATACAGGTTGTTGCATGTCGATATTTTGGGAGAACAATCTTCACGTCTACAGATAAGTAAGTGTTATGAGAACTTAGGCCCGGAATCGCACCGTTACTACATTGACTTAAATTTTGAAAAGAAAATCACTTAAATAAGAAATAAAATAAATAAAAATAATTTCATAATTCAACAAACCACAAATTAACGACTTATTATTTATAATTATTCCTCTGAGCATAACGATTTTTAAAGTATATAGTAAGGTTAAGTTCTATTTAAATACACCTTACACTTTGTTATTTTAATTATTTTGTGCGACGTTCTTGTGCCCTAATCTTCCTCAAGTATTTATTTGTTTTATCTGATTTATGTATATGATCGTGTTCATTTGTTTATTTTGCCACTTTGTTACTTAATGCTTGGCTGTTTTGAACAGGAATTGTTTAGCGATTATAAACACTTGAGTGTATATTTTACATTGCTTCCATTTCATTAATTAATTTTTCTCACCGAAGCACACCGGCACAGTTATTAAAAATTCTGATCTATTTATTTATCTGATCGTCTAATTACAAAAAAAAATGCACTGTATTTAGCTTCTTTGACATACTCAATTGCGATGTAGATATCTGTGAAATAAACTAAAAAAAAGATAAATATATAAATAGAGTATGCTTTAGTTAACAGGACATATAAACAACATAAAATTACATAAATGGAATCGGGTCAAGTAAAACCAACTGCAGACAGATTCCATTTGTGGAATTTTACGTTGTGTGAATATCCTGTAGACTATAGCATACTCTGCTTATTTATGTTTTTTCTATTATATTTAGTTTTCTTTGACATACTTCTATATCGCAATGGAATATTCCCAAGACACTAATTCCTGTCATGCACTCCGATTGCACAACATTTTCATTAATCATAAACAGAAAGTAATACAGGCTACAGAGTGAGACGAAGTTACTCAGCAGGGTGAAAGTACCCAGGTATACGGTACTGTAGGTTAACGTTCTCAAGCAATAAAGGCAACTGCTTTAGGAATTGACGAAAAGTCACTCGGTTAGCCCGTGTAAGGTAAATAATTCAGCTAGAGTCATGTGACTAGTGAGCCAAGTGAATATTGCCTTCATAGAAAAAGTGAACCAAATTAATTTCTTGGATGCGTCCGATTACAGCCTAACATGGGATGGTCGGGCGAACCTTTTCGGCAGACCGAGAGAACCTCGTTAACTCTACCAGGTTACTTATCGTAAACGCCTAATATCTTACGGAGTCCTGCTGTAAAACCTACAGCTACGGAGCTCCAATGTGGATTCAATGTTCAATAAATTACTTCTAAGTGAATAAATTCGGAAGAAAAATTTCTTCCAGACAAAAAAATTAAGTAATGTGAAAATAATTTTATCAGCGCTTATGACCATACCAGAGTTTTTTTTTTTTTTTTTTTTTCAGATTGGCGAAAAAAACTCAAAACTTTTCTAATGGAATGCTTTAAAAAAATTGAAGACTTAAGAGTGGTCATACGATACACGTTTTGCAAAATTATGGCACTGTTCGTATATTTGTGACAAAACAGTGCTGGGATACGAAAAATATGGTAGTTAAAATAAATTATATTTTCAAAATCACTACCTGGTGTGACCAAAACAGCGAGGCCCGGAGCGTTGGTGAGGTAGAGCTGAGATGAGAATGCAGCAGCGATTGAACACAATAACAGGGAAAACAAAGAGCAACCCGAAAAAAAAAACAGACAACGGCAATGCCCGCCATGTTTCCAACATGCATTAATCACACCTCGCCGTTTTGAAGCAGTGGGATTGCAATAAAACATTTTTTGTTTTCTAAAAAATTGCGTACTTTACCACGAATAGCCAGTAAATACGAAGCACTGGAAGACATTTCAGTTTAACAGTACTAATATTACTATATTCCAGTTGGAAAAACGGTATCTTCTTCTGTTTGTGGAGTTTATTTTTTTTTTGTCACTTCCGATACGCTTTCTTTTGACATTCTAGGAAGGTAGTGGACGGAATGTTTCTCTGCGAGGGTTACTAATTTGTCTGCTACTCGAGTGTTCGCAAACAAGCTTTTCTAGAGGGCCTAGTTGAACGTATTTTGCGTGTCCGAGACCTAGAAAAATGCGGAAGCTATAAGGACGACACAGCACGCGTATCACGCCTCACACTAACCTCTTATGTACAAGTTACTAACTGGCGTTCAGTGTTCTCGCCAACAACTAGCTCCTATGAGATATAGGCGTGTGCAATACACCTTTACCTTTAATACTGCGTCATTAAATGACATATAGTAATCACTTTTGCAAACCATCTTAGCTAGAATAATAGTTAAGGACGTTGGACCAGTAAAAATTCAGAATTTTATATTTGTGCCAAACACTGTTAAACTTTTACACATCAGATAACATGTCATTTACCCAAATAAAAAAAAATAGGTCCCATAATTTAAGCATAATCAACTATCAAAGTCACAAAATGGCAGTTGCGGTGTAGCCAAAATAATATAAAATAATTTACTTGCAGAAACAAGATAATTCTTATTGATACTTCATGATGTGAGCTACTTCAAGACACTTTTGTAAACACAAAGTAATACATTTTTGTATTTAAAATTGATGGAAATGAGAAAATTTTTGCATAACTTTGACTTTTGGCTACTACTGAAATTTTCAAAACTAACTTTTGACAAACATGTGAGAAAACGCATTGATACACTGACTTTCAGTTCATGTAATTTTGAATTCATTAGTTAATTACATTTCGCGTTACTCATTGGCGACAGGCTAGAATTCACAGACCTATAGCCTACTTACGCGAACATACTACGTGACATTATTATCTGCAGGCCTTCGTATATTTGTGTGCCCATTTGACAAGCTAGTGGACATTTGACAGTTGAGCTTCTTATATTATTTACTGAAAAATCCCTTCAGACACGTCTAAAGATTATGGTAAATTTGCGAAAATATTTTGTGCCAACATACCCTTGAAAATGCTGCATTTTCTTGCAACATATTTGATTCGGTGATGTACTTCTGACACAACATAGCTGTCTACAGATCAATAACAGGCATTAAATATTACAATATCGAGATCCTTATCGACTCAGTCAAATAGGGCAAAGGCTCCTGGTACAAGCTAAAGCCAGTAATATTCTGGTAAGCTGAACGTGCGTTTAAATCTAGCAAACAGTCAAGTTTTCCCGCGATAAACCATCGTCTCTAGGCAAGACACACAGAAGAAGTCAGATGAGAACACAGTATCATCGAAATTGGTAGGTCTTTAAGGGCGTTTTATATTTGTGCCAAACACTGTTCAACTTTTGCACATCATATAACACGTCATTTCCCCAAATAAAATAAAGATTAGGCCCCATAGTTCAGTGGTGGCCCTGTCATTTAATGACGCAGTATTAAAGGTAAAGATGTATTGCACACGCCTATAACTTTTAAAGAAATCCGCGCCAAGGTATCCTTAGCTAAAAAAAATTGCAAAAAAGTCAGTTCTCGCCTTTTTCGCCAGCGTGAATATATGCCGCAATGGCTAATGGTGGACCTGAAATGGGTGTACACACGTGTGACGTTCTTTGAATGGAAATATTAAGAACACATCACGTTTTGAACAGTTTTCAGATAATCTTGCAACGGCCGAAGCTCTGCACATTGCTTGGCGGCCTGGGTAGGCGGATACCTTAATGCTCGGCATCAGTCGCCCTATTGAATTACTTATTTTTCGGTCTTATGAAATTCTGAGAAGAAAAATATGAAATTTGTTACTATAAAATCAATTATATTTACATTGCGCTACAATAAAATCATAGAAGTTGAACAGTCAGTCGAGCAAATATTTTTATATTCTTAATCTGCTCCCAAAACCTCTCGCGCAGAGCTTCATGAACGTTAAAATTATTTTCAAATCATATCACGAGTATTTTTTAAATTCGGTTATTATATATGTCTTGATATTATCATATTAAAAACTTTAAAAATTAAAGTTCTTCATTTTTATTTATTTTGTGGCTTCAAGTCCTTATTTTTCTAAAGGCCGTTTTTCATTTTTTACTCGGAAGCAAAGCATACTATCGTCTAGTGCTGTATAAACAGACATCCGCTAGTAAAATATTTACTCAGAATAAAAGTCTCATCGCAATTATTACGAGTAGTTAATATTTTATCGACGATTGCATATGTCAGTTTTCGCTCGACGTCTTGCCATTCCATACGGTTTCAGTCGCCATATTGAATTTTATTATTTTTTTGCTTTTTTTTATTCTAATAAGAATAATGTTAAATATACGATTATATCTCAATTCTATTTACATTGCGATTTGGCTGTTAACATATAATTACGCCGCAATGTGTGTGGCAAATTTTTTTATACTCATAATTTGCCCGACAAGTTGCGGCCTAACTATACATTACTAGCTCTATTGGCATTATTGTATTGTAGCTCAAGGTAAATAGAATTTCGGTATAGTCGCCGATTAACATTTTTCTTCACAGAATTCCAAAAAAGTTAAAAATAATAAAATGCAATATGGCAACTGAAACCGAGCCTTAAGAGTTAGTGGACGATAGCTTTTCTTAACGTTTGAGGCACGGAAACGGGAAAGGCGATAAGTCGAATATAACCCGTGCGTCAAGCACCTCATCGCCTCTAGGCGCAGAGGACTAAACTAGCGTGCAGTGTTTACGTACAAAACATTATTCAACGTGACTTCAAGCGACGACCCTGTTATTTTATCTGTGGAAAGTATGTGCTAAAGTCCAAAGCAGGTTTCTATGATTTAGTTTTCATATTTTGTTGGATATTTTCTCAGCTACAGCGACGTGAAAGCCATTGTTAGCACTTTTGAGGAACTTGGAAGTCGTGTTAACTAGCGGACGACATTTTTAAAATCATAAGGATACAGTTTCAAGTGTTCTTTTCGTAGATAAACATGTTGAAAACATGTTAAATAGTTATAGAAGAAAACACTTTCCGTGCCACGCTACAGTGCCAGGTCCAGTAACTCTTAATGTTGGGAAGGATTGTGTGCGGCCACTCTAAGAAGTGAGGACTCAGGCGAGGAAACCTCGAGGGCCAGTAGTTTCCTCTCGAGTGGGCGAGACTCACCTGGCTGGAGAGGTGAAAGAACCGCGAGGAAACTCAAGAGTATCGTCGCACGTTTACCAACTTTCTCACGACAAAGAACTCCGCAGTCTCGCCTCGCCAGACTCAGTGTCACCAAACTGCGATGTGTATCTATATCTACGGAATCTTAGTAAGCTGAGGAACTATCAACATTTCTATAAAAATAACACAACATTTCAGCAACACATTCACCTTGGAGATTTTTATAGAAACTTTTAAATAGTTCAAAAATAAAAAATGAAAAAATATTTTTATGTTTGTCTTAACTATTGTGCTCACAAAATATTGATATTATGGTAATTTTGCACTGAAATTGCAAAATATATCTCGAGGTATGAATACAAACAACACTGTGAACAAATATTAAACCTATGTTTAACCACAAAATGTACTTTTTGTATGTTTCGAAACTAATTATCGTATTTTCGTCAACCAAATATTATATGCCAGCTGCAACTTAGGGCCACGGGTCCCTAGTTATGCTATTTAGTAAGTGTTATTTTTTAAATCCTAAAAGGGTGTAGATATCGCAAAACCGTTACACATAAAATTTGAAAACGGTTTGTACTGTGTAGCCGTATTTTTTTTTCAAACGTTTATATAATTTTGCCTTGTTATCAACTTAATTGAACTTTCTTAAAGTCAATAACTAGCCCAAACAATAAAAAGCTTATGTTTTCGAAAAAAAATACGTTACATGATATTGACAATTTCCAACGTTTCTATGTTTTGGTTTTCCGATATCTGCTCCTTTTTAGGATTTAAAAAATTTTACTCGAAAAAAAAACAGTATAAATAGAAACCCCTAGGTCTTAACTACATATTTCGTTGAGTCAGCAGAATAAGGTGTGTCAGGTAATTCAACGTTGTGTTGTACAGTATATTTTTTTCGGCACTAAACAAATATTTGATCAAATGTAGCTTGTTATCACGAGCGCATATGGAACTGAGAATGTCGGATAACGCTAAGGAAGATATGACTGATCTTGCAGTCTTTTAAAACGGCAGAAGTCGTTAAGTGTTCAGTTGTGTTGTGCTAAACCTAACCTCGCAAATTCGAATGTCAAGATAATTGGAACGAGTGTGCGAGTAAAAACATAAATAAATAAAGAGTAAATTGTGCATGTATAAGGTTTTCATTAATTATCTCGTTGTAATAACGTTGAGTCAATTAACTACGCGTTGCTTCACCGTTCATCCGACTGCGATAATAATTTGGCGTGTTGTGTGTTTGTCCGCGAAGGTTAATTCCAAAAAATAAATAATCAAACAAATTTGGGGGAGGGGAGCAAAACACGACGGAGCAGAACGGAAACCCAAAACTTTAGGCGAAAAAAAAATTGCTGAGTTGTGTGGTCTTCCCCTGAATTCTTCAGCTTTAAAAAAAAATGTATGCAAGGGGAGAAGGGAAGAACGGGGTACCCAAAAAATTATGTGATACAATTATGTTTTATAAAACGGTCATTAATGACCCTGAATATCGTTTTACACTATTTAGCATTTTTAAAAACAGTTTTTCTTCAGATATATTGTCGCATTGAATTAGAAACTCCACGAACGGAGTAGGGACAAAATTTTGTATCAAATTTGGTTACCTCAAACAAAATGTATTCTAGGTACGAGGAGTTTCTGGAAATTTTACTGATAGACATTTGTAAGAAACGTTGCGATTTTTAAAATACTGGTTTTTGACAAACATTTTATTTCATGAAAAAAATAACTGTAAGCGACTGATTTTTTTAAATATTTGAACTGTAATATTCACAAAGGATTAAGTGGAACATATTTTTTCTTAAATACGCACTTCTCTTTAAAATTAGTCGGTTGGGAAGTGGATAATTTTAAAATAGATTTCTAATTTAAGCTCCATGTCTGGATGCTGGGCAGGTCCTAGAGATAGTTTCTCCAGCTGTGTGCATGCTACTGCGGTCGGAGCTAACGTTGCTTTCTCTCCTCTCCAGTAGGTCGACCCGGAACTAGTCTGTCTCCGGGTGCTGGAGAGAACCTGTCCTCGCCTACTCCAGGCCGCCTGGAGTCCAGGATGGACACCTCTGTACCAACTGGAGGAAGAAAACGCTCTCCATTCCCATGGACAGACCAGCAGCGGCCGCACTGACTTCTGTCCAAGTGCATTCATAAATTATCTCATTACCTTATTCAATAAAGTTTCTGTTGACTGTTTTTCTTTACTTTTTTTTATCAAACTAGCCTTCAGGAACTTTCCATTTCTCAACTGTCATTCGATTCGATCACAGAAACGTACTGTATGAACCATCTCTGTTAAAATTGAAAAATCAATTAGATTTGCTAAACGGTATTATTTTAGTTTTTCTTCATCATTAGAAGCAACAGTATGTTACAAACCGATGTGCTTTGTTGGACACAAACCATTGCTAACAATTTTTTATGAATCGCAGAAAACACAGTCACGTAAAAATACTAAGCACGAGAAAATTAATAACAAAAAAAAAAAAGAAGAAGAAATACATCAAGGTAACAGACATGACTGTAGTAAAAAAACATACAAATGATTACGAAATAGGAATACAGGTGTTGCAAAATTCCATGTCAATATTCTAGAGAAACAATCCTCACGTGTAGAGGAACAAAAAGTGTTACATGAACATAGGTCCAAAAACGCACCGTTTCTGCGCTACAGTTGGCAATACATGACGTATGGTTGATAGCGCGCGGGTAGGATCATGTTGATGTGGGGCATCATTACAGCAGTACATAACATGTTACTATGCCACACACTACGTCACTAATACGCTGGCAGAAGGAACAACTGTGACACAGCAACATGATCCTGCCAGCGTGCTATCATCCATACGTCATGTATGCCAACTGTAGCGCAGAAACGGTGCGTTTTAGACCTAAGTTCATGTAACACTTTTTGTTCCTCTACACGTGAAGATTGTTTCCATAGAATATTGACATGGAATCTTGCAACATCTTGTATAGTAGGTATATAACGGAAACCAAAAACCGAGAAAGGAAAGATAAAATCAAACAGACACACAAGGTGCACGAAAAAAAAAAGCAACAATGATGGACAAATACAACGAGGACAACACCCATGAACACAGCGACAGAAATGGTTGTATACAAGACAACACAATGAACAGAAAACAGGCGGTGATAGTAAACTAGCAATGGCGTGTTTACAACAAAACACTTCATCATTCAAAGATCACAGAACAGCATGTTCTTGTTCCTTCAAAGTTAGAATGAACAGCATGCTTTCTATACGGAACCAACGTCTGTGTTAAAGAAACAATATATTGTCAAGTACACTAGAGATACAATAGACAATACCGGACACGGTCTGTATTTTAGAATTGGAAGGAATAGCGATATGTGTACCTAGGATGCATTGGTTGTAAATAAATTAACACGTAAATAAAAATAAATATAGTATCGGAAGGGTACCCGAGGGCAGGGTATCGTACTCGGAGTGCATATTTTTGACTGGACGCCCGTAAGCATCTGTATATCCTGATATATGATGTGGAGTCCTACAATGGAGATGAGAAAAGCGGCGGAAACGGGAGATCCCCGAGAAAACTCGCCCGCCAACGGCAATGTCGGCCACATCTCCCACATGCGAAAAATCCTGGCTGAAGATCCGGGGATCGAACACGGATCACCATGGTGGGAGTCGAGCGATATGACTTTTTTTTAATGTTAGGCTCCTTGGCGATGTCTCAACATCGCCAACGAGCCAAAGTCCCCCTTTTACAGCTTTATTATTAGACAAAATCCCCAGCTGTGACCGTTTTGTTGACACAACTGAAATGACTCGGACGGACAAACACAAATTTTACACCCAGCCAGACCTGGGAATCGAACCCAGAACCCCTCGTATGTAAGGTGGTCGCTCAACCAACTGAGCTAGTGGGAGTTGGCTTCCCCTCGGACACCACGGCCTCTAGTCAATACAATCACGATAACTCACATTACTTCAAAATGATGCAGCCTAGACAAATTAATTCAACAAGGGACATTTTTTTCTTCATTGTGACCTGTTGTTTGAAAATACAATACATGGTTGTCAAACCTCTTCTTGGCTAACAAATGAATGCTACAATAGTGTGACCACCCATATTAATGATCTATGTTGCACTTCAAACGGTATGCGAAGAGCTCATGTTTATTTTTAAAATAGTCAAGTTTTATTAAAATAACATATTTTAACTACATTTTCAAGAGTAAATGTGTCCCTTAGAATTGTGTTAGACTATAAGTCACATTAAACAAGTCTTCCTCATTTTCGATGAGGAATCCCATCCAGAAGTTTGTCCCATGTTCTAGAAACACTGTCTCTCTCTCTCGCTCTCTCTCTCTCTCTCTCTCTCTCTATATATATATATATATATATATATATATATATATATATATATATATATATATATGCGCAACATTGGGCCTAACGTGATTCACTAGAGTGGTATATATATGGCCTAAAATGACTCAAATAGCATTAAGGGGCATGAAAAGGTACGACATCGTGCGAATGACTGAATCACTTAATCGTGGAGGAATTTGATCTAATCATCATAATGCGATTAAACATTTTTTTCCTAGTAGTTATTTTATTAATTGGGCATATGTATATTAACACTAATCATTAATATCCTTAGTGAATAAAAAAAATTAAACACGCTTTTTAGAAAAATAGGGGTTTAACACTACTAAATATATACAAATGGAAAGCTTTTGTTGTTTGTAATAAGAAGTAGGCACTACATTAATGTACAGAGTTCCATAGTAATACAGTTTTAAAAAGATAAATATATTAGTTTGAAATTAATTTTACTATCCGCAAATCTTTCGTGCAGATGTTTACTGAAGTTAAAATAATTTTCAGATCAATACGCGAGTATTATTGGAATTCGTTTGTTGTAGAGTTCTGGATATTATTAAGTACATAAATTTAAAATTATAATTTTTTTTCAGATTTGTGGTTTCATGCCATTATTTTACTAAAAAGCATCCCCCCCCCCCAAATTGAATTGTGATGAGTCATTCAATAACTGACTGCTCGTTAGGCCTATGTGCTGCCAACACAACATGTTAAAACCAATTGTACGCAGGGGAAGGGGGAAATAAAGGGGAAGGAGGTCTGCACAAAAAAGCACAAAGCAATTACATAGCCTTGTTATTACCTGTCGCAATGCGTTACTCGTTCAGTGGTGACCTTGATACGTGCTGTGGGCACTGCGTAGTCTTTGAAGTCCGCATGCTCGTGTGATGCGTGTGAAGACACTGCCTTTGTAAAATCCCCGCCATCATCATTCGTAGTATTGATTTACAAGTGTCGTAAATAACGACGTGCTGTCGACTCGCTAAGCTCTCGCAACTCACAGGTTAGCGGCAATAAATCTATAGCAGATATATGGGTCAGTTATAAAACTAGCACAACACTTAGCTGTACTCAACAATATATTGAGCGAGTTCTTGCTGAAAATGAACGTGAACAACTACTTTATTTGATAGACTGTAACCATCCGTTTGTACTTTTGCCAAAGCAGGCATCAGACCTGTCTCTTTTTTCTGTCCTTGTTCTATTTGAGCCATTCACATTTACGGAATTTCATGTTGTGTATGTATCCTATTGATTAAAGCATACATACTGTGCTTATTTGTGTTTCCTATTTTCTTTAGCTTTCATTTGCCAGGCATCTACATGGCAATGGAGAGTGAGTGAGAGTGAGATATTTTGGTCAGCGCTCAACATCGAGGTCTTTAGCGCAAGTGAGGGGTGACATGAGGTGAGTATGGAGCAGCACCGGAATGAAAGGGCGGGGGAAACGGAAGATCCCCGATAAAACCCGCCGACCAACGGCATCGTCCGGCACGATACCCCCATCCGAAAATCCGGGGACTGGCCCCACCGGGAATCGAACACTGATCGCCTTGGTGGGAGGCTAATGGTCTGACCACTAGGCCACCGTGGCACCCATATGGCAATGTAGTATGTCCAAGAAACTACATCCAGTCATGTACTCCCATTGAGCAACTCTTTCAAGGATTATGAAAACTTGATTGGCGTAAAAATAAAGTACTTACCTAATTCATTTCGTTTAGACGTCACGATGCTTAAAAGTGCGTGGTAGATAAATAAACGCTGAAAACATCAATTGATTTGTACGTTTTTTTTTTTTTTTTTTTTTTTAAGCCAATATGGATAAAATACTCAATGACAATCCTAGATAATGGTATTTGCCAACTTTATGAGTAAATATTTATCCAAAATTACTAATTCGTTACGCGTGATCTCTTGCGCCGCAGTTAAATGCACGACGTTCCGGCGTCAGACATTGTGCCTCAGAAGTTCGTAACACTGGTAACAATTTTGTTTAAAACGTTGGCTAAAACTATTGTCTAGGATTGCTATTGTTTAATTTTTTGCAAGTTGGCTTCAAGAAACCTACAGTTATTGATTAAAGCTTATCCCTAGAATAGGTGGAACACTGTCTCTTAACCCTTATTAGGGTAGCCGAGCATTTTTATCGATATGGAAAAGCTTCTGTAATAAAACTTTTCCAAAATGTGAGAAACTTAAGATTTTTTCTAAATATACATTGTCAAAGCCAATACAATTTCTGTCCTTAATTAACAAACATTCTGCAGTTTGAACTTTTCCCCTAACTGAATCATGGGAGCGATAAGGGTTAGAACAGTGTCATCAACAAGAGCCGCTGGCATGCAGTGTTTCTGTAGTATACATTTTCCGTACGGGGGTTTTAAGCGGTGGCCTTTAAATCGTGTCTGTGGACACTAAGCAGTAAAACCCAACGTATGTTTTTATAAGAATCCTAGCTGTGTTTTTTTTAGTTACAGCAGTTTTTAAAAAATAAGTATTTTTATAACCATTTTGAGGGCACCAATAATTATATTTCTGATGAGCGAGCTTCTTTTCTTTGTTCTTTTAATTGTTGAAGCATAGACCTAAATTTATGTGTGCGTTCTCTCCGTCGATAAACGTAATAGAAACATGTTACGCAGTTTCGCGTAAAACATTAAATAATAGGCGTGACAAGCTATAATACATAAAAACTACGCACTGACAGAAATATCTTCTCTCACTCCTATTTTTAGCAACGCTGTGTTACACATCGCGAGTGGTGATCAAAAGCACTCATACTATTAGTAATTTCTTCCAAAGTGAAGATGAATATGAATGGTAATTATTTCACCAGAATATAGAACCGACATTCATACTCGAAAAACACTTCCGGAAAATGCAAAAATAGCTGTATTCCTCAAGTTTATCCTGCTTAGATATCTGAATTATTTCTTCTGGGTATGTTTAGTAAATTAATTATTTAAATGAATACATTGTTTAATGTGCCAAATATTTAAAACTAACTATAAAGTACACAGTGATTTCTCCCATGAGAATACTTGTAATATTTGAAACAGAGAACGAAGTCCGCATGCAGCAGATAATACTAAGGAATGTAGAGAGTACATGTCGTTGAGAAAACTCGCAGAACCGTTATTATTTGCATTGCAAGAAAATTGTTAAGTGTCTTAGGTGAACTACTCGCACATCAACCGTCTGCAAGCATCTCATGGTTTTTTTTTTTTTTCGTTTAAATATTTTTAGTCCGTTAAAAAAAAATGATGTATTAATGTTTAATTTAAATAATTATATTCTGCCTTTACTCTGTGTGAGAAATTTTGCAATCGATTAAAAAAAAATTGTGCCGGCAGACAGACAAGAAAGCGAGCAAATAATAACGTAGAAAATAAGTGAATATTTTCAAATCATTGGGTTATTTTATTTGCAGGAAAAGTCTCCTTAAGCTTTGGTTCGCTGCGACATTTTTTAAAGCTCTTAGTTGGCTATCTTATTTTAACTCGTAGTGTAGCTTTCCGCCATGTTTTAATATCATCAAGCCTTATTTACGAGTGCCCGTTAATTCATTAAGTTACAACGATATCGTTTCAAAAAATATTAATTAGTTTTTTATTTTTAAACTTATTACAAGTTTCTACAAAACATTATAAAATGTAGTCTTACTTGTCATGTAACCAGTTATTAATCAGCAAATGCACTTAAGGTGGGATGCCAGTAGCCATATTGATTTACTTTTTTTTTATTTCTGAGAACAAAAGTGTACAATTTGTGATTATAACGTGAATTCTGTTTACCTTGCGCTACTGTACAATTACCGTGGTTGAACTTTGATGTATATTTAAGCCGCAATCAGCCGAGCAAATTAGGAATAGCAAATTGTTTGGCCGACTGCGGCCTAAATGTAGGTTAAAAGTTCACCTGCGATACTTGTAATGTAGAGCATGATAAATAACATTCACGCTATATATCGCCAATTTAACACTGCTATTCTAAAAAAAAATTCTAAAAATAAATCAAGTCAATATGGTAATATCGCAACTAATGCGTGGTAGATAAATAGACGCTGAAAACATCAATTGATTTCTATGTTTTTTTTTTTTCGAAGCCAATATGGATAAAATACTCAATGACAATCCTAGATAATGGTATTTGCCAACTTTATGAGTAAATACCTATCCAGAATTAATAATCCGTTACGCGTGATTTCTTGCGCCGCAGTTAAATGCACGAGGTTCCGGCGTCAGAGATTGTTCCTCAAAAGTTCGTAACATTGGAAACAATTTGGTTTAAAACGTTGGCTAAAACTACATATTGTCTACGATTGCTATTGTTTAATTTTTGCAAATTGGACTCAAGAAACCTACAGATTTTAGCGTTGAATTATGTACCACGCCCCTCTTAAGAGGGAAGGGAAACTGTGATCACAATTTTGTTTTCCATATTTTGAGGAATATATTTAGTCAGAAATTTTATGAATACTCGTACATATTCTTTGCTCTAACGAAGTTAAATTTTTACGGACATTTTTGAGGAGCAAAAAGTATTGCTTTCCACACAATCGTGCGTCTCTTGTATCAGACACTTTGTAAGAAAGGAGGTTTATCCATAAATGAATTACAACAGTATGTGGTAAAGTACATCAATTTATTTAAAAATACGTAATACTGAAACCAGATATTTCAACGAATTCATTTTTATAATAAGTAAATTAAATATTAAGCTTGTGTTTAAGGAAACAGTAATCTGGAAGAGTTTCCAAAAACTTTACAAAGTTTCTTACGACCAGCAATTAAATAATTTTAAAAATATCCTTGTAATGTAATAGTAGTTCTTAATAAAGTAAACAGGTACAAAACGGTTCTCTTATCTAGTGTCAGCTAAACTAGAATTTAAATAAATAAATATACATACATTAAAGGTGGGAGTATTTTTCCAGGTTTGAAATTAAGCTTTTCATCTCTGAGTTCCACTACATATGTCCCACTTGCACCCGCTTAAACCACGAATTTAAATTACAGAAATTTCTAACATAATTTCTGTGTGACATTGTTCTACTTATCCTACATTCGTCATTTTCTCTGCTGTTACTATATTTACTATTTTTTTGTTTTGTTTCATTTTTTTATTATTTGTATTTATTTTTATTAAAAGGTTAGTTTTCTTTCTTCCACGAGATGCATGCGATATTGAAAGCTCACACAATATAGGCGCGTATTACACAAGATGCAGACTTCTCGACTACAATCTTCTCAGGAATGGGATCAGCAAGCTGGACAGACGGACATGTTGCCTGGAAAGAAAAACAATTGAACCATCACTACAGCAACAAGCTCGTCAAATACATAGTACAGCTGAATGCCGTTATCTGCTCTAGGCGCCACCTTACATTGTAGAAGCAAGGCTAACGGGGTGTAGACATTTCACATTTTAAGCATATAGACTCAGGCAGCAGAACTTAAAACTTGTTCCTTCACATAGATTTTAACAGAAGCATACACAGTTCAACTGTCCCTGCAAACTGCTTAAGTTTGACCAATCTAAAAAAAAAAAAAAAAATCGGCATATCTGTGATTTCCCTCGTAGTTCATTCGATAACCGCCATATTACTTTTACCTAAAAATGCACACAATATTGGGTAATTTTAAGTACAAGAAATGTAATTTCCATTGCAATCCAAGGTTTTAATATTTGTAAATACGGTATTAATGGAGTATTGTTAACATATCTGTGCAATTATTATTTACTCATTATTTATTTTTAACCATTTTTTTTTGCAATACTGTTTGGTAAATTAATACAGATAAAAATATAATATTCAAAGTCTGTTCCTATTGGCTGAACTTATGCAGCATCCTCGCTATAGGTTATGCTCAATTTTGCGACTCTACTGCTTATTATTTTTTAAGTTTCTTACTGCTTAAGTTGTTAGTTGTGCAAACTCCTTAATCCTACTGCAGGTTTGGAAGCACAACGTTATTAGTTTGGCAAGGGACAGTTTCCGCCGGTAGTTACTCTGGTGTCGCGGCCATGAGTCGAATTCAAGCTGGTGCTTAAGGAGCGAATTTCGTTTTTCGGAAATGTTCGGTTTGCACCCGAAGCGCAAGCACAAATTCAACTCTTTATCGACACCAGCGTGCATACCGGTGGAGGTTATACGTTGACAACCCTGTTTTACCGTAAAACGGGGTGAATAGGAACGAAATTTAAAACCAATGTTTCACCAACAACTCGTCAGTAAAACACGTTTTTTTTAATGCCACTGTCGTTTATAAGCAGTTCTTACCGTGCAAATATAACAACAGTTTCTCTAAAAGGAGGTTTTCTATTAAAAATTTGGTCGTAAACTTTCGTTCCTATTCACCCCACTGTTCCTATTCATCCCACTGTTCCTATTCACCCCACTGCTCCTATTCACCCGGTTTTACGGTACTTTGTTTCGCATAACTTCAGTAAAATTTTACAATTCTGAACGCATGACTAAGAGTGGTGGCGCACGGCTATCCATAATTTACGTATATTTCCCCCGATACTAACATTCCCGAAAATTATTAGTCTACTGCAAATTTTTACATTTTTTGATAGAAAATTACTTGACAGTTACTTGAAGATATGAAAGAGTGTGTTATTTATTATCTTCCAACAAAAATCAGATAATATGGAAGTAATTTATCATCTAACAATGTAAAATGGGTAGTAGACTAACATTTACAGCATGAAATGTCAAAAATGGTATGCCTTCAGGAATGTTTGTATAGCAGTGAAAAAAACTGTAAATTTACTATGGCAGTGTACCATCCCCCGTAAGTGCTTAAGGTGTCTGCTGTTATGTCAGTCAACATTTTGAATTCTAAAATAAACCTGAGGTGATCATTTCGCTATATGTACTGCAAATTTTGTCTTGCATTGTGACAATTTTTATAAAATATAATCAGCAGTTATTGTTCATAAAATTTTACTGAAGTTATTCGTAACCTGCAGTAAACATAACCTTATCTGCGGACAAAAACTGTCCAAAATATACCATTTAAATTGTATATGAAAGAGGGAGGTTTATAATTTGTAAAATTGCAAGTCTGATTTTTTAAATGTTTGAAAGGATTAATTATTTTAGTGATAATTGTTGGCCAAATAAAATGCGAGGAACAACGTTGTGCCAGAAAACGTTCTTCGTACTGCTACGTCGTAACGTTAGAAGATATCTGTAACTTTGTTTACGACAGTTTGCTAATTAATTTTATGTGGATGTATTTTTATTGAAACGGATGTTTGCAATAAAGTTCTAAAATTATTGTAGCCAAATTTACTGTCATTCCTGTCACATACAGCATAGAACTTACTGTGACATATAAGCGTGAAGATTTTCTCGAAGCATCCATAAGAGAAACATGGCTTCTAATTGGTCTAAAGTAACATTATTGATAATTATCTTTTTTTGTGTTGGCTAATAACTTCAATAATTTTTGCAGTGTTACAAATTATAAACAGCCGTCTTTCATATATCAACTAAAATGGTGCGTAAATTTTTAACAATTTTTGTAGTTTCTGTATTAATTTTTAACGAGATTTGCATGTTGTACAGTCAGATGCAGTGTTAACACAGGCAATCACTCTCCGATAAGACGACGTTTTTAATTTGTTATTTAGACATGTTGGTGCAGCATAAGTCATTTCAACCAATCATGTGCAGTTTCGTGTTAATTTATTTTTTTTCGATTAGCCTCCGTTTTTCTAATGAAATGTGATAAGTTACCAGCTGCATTTTTTAGAGATGTTATAGTGACATCATACAAAACAATAGTAACTGGTTCGACGCTTTACTTGTCGGTAAAATTAACACATCCTATATGTTGCGGGCGTTAACTACGAAGCAAGTCAATATTCTATTCATGTACCAAATATTCTTCTTTCGACAGTATTCGGGATAGATTTTTGTATAAGTAAATATATTTTCTGATGTCATAAATATTTCGTGATGTATTGTAAAACGGGGTGATTAGAAACACTGAGGCGAATAGAAACCAAATTAGAAATAAATTCCTAGCTGACACCATTTGCTCAAAAAAATTAGAATTACTACGAAACTACTTTTGTAAACGGTTTTAATTTGCCTACCTAAAAACAGAAATTTTAAAACAGAATTAATACCGAAAATTTTGCTTAAAATTTGTGTTACATTTACCCCAGTGTTTCTGATCACCCCGTTTTACGGTACGAATAATTCTAATCAATACTGGTTGGAATAAATACAAAGAATATTTTCGTAACCCCAAATTCTTAGGATAAAACTTACTACGTTGAGATATTTCATTAAAAAAATAAGTTTTAAATACATTTCAAATGCGCGCAATATTTCATAAAATAATATAAGTTGCGATACCTAAAATGTTACCTAACAGCTCAAAATAATTGCTTACCTCGTCAACATTGCGTCGGAAATTTTCGTTGAAATATTTTGCTTGTGGCACTTGTACCCAACTTTCAACTTTTCAACTTTTGGCATATACTTGAATAATAAAGTATTTATAAATTAATGACTTTCCTGAGGTGAAACGAAATTCGAGTTTTTTTCGAAAATTAGGTACAGCAGTAAAAATAACTTTTTTTGTACCGCTAAACCGCAGCTACATTGTGTCAGCAGAAGTGACATTTCAATAGTTTTTTTTTTTTTTATTTTTGGTAATTTTATTTAGAAATAAGTAACTGTAGTTCAGTATCATTAAACCATCAATTTAATTTAAAATTTGCTAGTGCACTACATAAATAAAACATTTTGACTGCCACACAAATCCCCCCCCTCTCTAGCTGTAACAAAGTAACCACAGTTTACGGTATGTATGAATTTGGATTTTGAATTTTAAAAAATTCTTTTATTTGTGAGAAAAATTCACAGTGTTATTTTTCAAATAATTTGGCATGACAAACATGCTGTATTTTGCTTAATGTCTTAAAACCATAAATTATCAGAAAGTTATCGGAAATAATTTTTACTATTTAACTGTTATTAACTAGCCACTTCGGCATGTGCTGATCAAGACATACTTTTTTATTTGTATGGAAAATAAGAAAACAGATGAAGGATTGATGTCTGATTTTGCACAGGCTAGTATAAAATTTTGATTTGGAACAAGGGGCAGGGGGGGGGGTATTTACTTTCTCGTCATACTTTTAGGAAACAATTAAATTAATGTTGTCTCTTATTTATTTATTTTTAACGATTTTGGTATAATTTTATTTCCACTGTAGCACCTCTGCATGGAAGAGACATAACAGTGTGAGGGTTCTAAGGTTTGTATAGAGGAGCCATGCACTACGTCACCCCCCTCCCTTACACATTTCACCCTTAAAGGCACGGTTCACCTCAGTTTTCAACGTCTTTTTTATTTTTATATTTGTACCAGACATTTTTTTCTTATTATAGACATAAATTGCGAATAAATCTTCCTCTAAGGAAATTTGTGTATCTCTCATAGATTTTGCGTAATCAGTCGTAAACGTCAAAACTTGCACTTTACGGTTTTATGTGCGTCACTAAAACTAACTGACATACCAAAACGACAAAATTCACAGTGTATAACAATGTTGTAGGCTATGGTTTGACACATATATAATTTAAAAATATAGTACTTTTATATTCAATAAAAAATGCTTAAATTTGAAATGAAAATTTAAAAAAAAAAATCAACAATTCTTTTAATTGTTTTTGTTTTTATATGTCAAATCATAGCCTACAACATTGTTATATAGTGTGAATTTTTTCCGTTTGGTATGTTAGTTGGTTTTAGTGGCGTACTTAAAACCGTAAAGTCCAAATTTTGACGTTTACGACTCATTACGCAAAAACTATGAGAGATACAAAAAGCTCTTAAGAGGAAGAATTAACCACAAATTATGTTTAAAATAAGAAAATAATATATGATACAAATATAAAAATAAAAAAGACGTTGAAAACTGAGGCGAACCGCGCTCTTAAGGGCTTGGGCCCGAGTTTCTTCGCAACTAACGACAATTATTTTTTAAAACATAAATGGGAGCCGATATCGTAAAATCGCTTCGTAACTTTGTTACGGCTGATTTAAACTGCATACTCTAATTTTGTCGAGTCAGAAGACTGCAAAATAGTTGCTAATTAGTTAATTAACGAAATTTCCTTTTAATCGATAAATTAGCTAAACTCATCATACAGTTTGTCTCGAAAAATTACATTGCATAATAAAACCAATTTGTAAAAAAGTTACGAAGCGATTTTACGATATCGACTCTCGTATGCATTTTAAATAATAATTCTCTCGAAAGCCGAGAAACTCGGGCCCAAGCCCTTAAGGCGACTGCCTGGTGATGGGTGTACTTGTGTTTGTGAAGCGCTACGAGCGACGCCGGCCGGCACGTGTACTGTGAAATAGCCTTTACGTCCGAAGTCTTAGAGGCGCGCACAACGTTCCCGCGCGGTGACTGTCGTTTTATTGAACCCCTCACTGTAGCAAAGTCCAACATAGTTCTAGGCCTTATTTCTAAATGAATCTGGTACATGTACATTGAGAAACAACTGTCTGGAAAAGTCAATTATGGTACAGTTTGAGGAATGATGCTTCGAATGCACGTGTAGTCTTAAAAGTCATATTACCAACACAGGTAGTCTGAAGTGTGTTTTCTTTCCGTTAGTAAGATGTGTGGACGCACGTGTGTTGGTGTATGAGAGAAATCGTAATTCAAAACACGCTGCAAGCAGTTCGAGTGCCAGCCAAGCGGCCGCCTTAAGACCTCGGGTTCCTATTTATGCTGTTTTTGTGAGTTAAATATTTTAAATCCTGAATATAAAACTTACTACAATAACATAAATACTAACCTGGAAGCCGTGGGCTTAAATCTGGTTCCCGTCTTCCAGACGTTGCACAGATGTGTAGGCCAACCTCTAATGTTTATAAACATAAAACAAAAACACAGCATTCCTATAAAACAGTTTTTATGTTCCCGAGCGAATACTTAGCCAGTGTGACATATTTATTTGGTGTTATCTCCTGCGCCAATATCGAAGTAAAAAAGAAACTCTCGGCGTCGTAAGTTTTCATGTAAATTAAGTAATTAATTTGTATCTGCAGAGCAGCCTGAAACTAAAACATATTACTGAAGCAATGTTGTAATACCTACTAGACATGGCAACGCGGTGATATATGACAGCTTGCAAACGAAAATGCTGCTAGTTAGCCCTTCCTCTTTTTTCTCACCTTCTCTATGTCAAACAAAAAACACGGATATTTCTCTATCTCTGGGCTCTTATTTGGTGCTCCGTTAGGTAGATAATCGTTGGTACTCAGTACAGCAGAAATATCACATGCAAGTAACGAATTTACGTCCCTAATGACTCTACATGTTGGGCCTGAAATACCGGTGCAAATGGTATGACGTAATTCAGTATGAAAGATGGGGCATAAAATAATTTACTGTTCGTAACGTGCACCCGTTTGCAAGGGAGGTATCCTCTTTCGAACATAGATCATTCGATTTGTTTAAACTGGAAATAAAAAAAAAGTGTTTTGTTACTAACCTACAAAACACGTTACATTGACGTAACACTTCTAGGACAACAGTTTTGGTGCACTAAACATACCAATACATTAAAAAAAGGCAAAAATACCATTCTACAAATGTTTTCAGTGGTGATGTATTCCTTAAAGTTATGTAATTTCTACCAGATTTGATTTTTCACTAAACGGAGATTTTATTGTTTTCAGTTTAATTGATTTAAAATTTCGATATTCAAGGATGGATACCGTCCTTATTAATTACATTACGTACGATGCATGCTGTACGTTGTTTTGCATGCCATTTCTGGATAGCGATTAGCCTCACAATAGTAGCAGAGTTTGGAGCGTGGACCAGTGGTATAGCCAATGCCATCCGCCGAACTACACGCATCAACATTTCTCTACGCCATTTCTATCCACATGGAAGTTGACTAAGGGGGGAGTGGGTGGAGGTCAACTGGGGCTATTGCCTCCCGCGGGGACGGGCGGGGAGGGACGAACACAACACCCTACCCTAAACTCGTGACGTAAGCATTAAATTTCCCTCCCCGATCGGCAGTGGCGTAGCCAGGATTATTGTAACGGGGAGGGAGGGAGGTTAATCTGCGAATAATACAATGAACACAGACCATCCCTTCGCCTATAACAGGGGGTCCGGGGTCCTTCCCCTGGAAAATTTTGATTTCGAGGTGTAAATTTGTGGTGCTTTAACAGTTTTACGTAACGAAACCCCGAGTATTCTTCTTGTAAAAATATTTATAATTTCTTAATAATTTTCTTTTAAACTAATCACGAGTGGCAGGGGGGTATAACCGCTACTCTTCTTGGTTACGCCCCTCAAGGTCGGGAATCAAACCAGGAACCCTTGGAATACTGGCCAGGAGCTTTATCCACTGAGCCAAGCGGTCGTACACACATAAAGACGAAGATTGAAAACCTTCACGACTTCCAAAAACGTGGATTTTAATAAAATATGCTGCGGAAAAGGGATTCTCACCTATCCTTCTTGGTCGGCTTCTCGGTGTGGTCGCCCTTGTCCTTCTGCGGTTTGCCGGCGGAGTCCGGCTTCTTCTGCGGCTTCTCGGTGGAGGTCACCTTGTCGGCCTGCGGCTTGTCGGAGCTGCCCTCGTTCTTCTGCGGCTTCTCCGTAGATGGTGCGGCGCCGTCCTGCTGCGGCCTGTCGGGCGAGGGTCCTTCATCCTGCTGAGGCTTGGCCGAGGTTGTGGGCGTCGAAGTCGTCGAGGAGACTTCCACCGCGTCCTCGCCCAACGAGCTCAGCAGCTCGGCGAGCTGGTGCTCGAAGTCGTCCGTGTTAGCGGAGGCCGCGAGCGCCGCCAGAGACTCGGCGGGCGCGTGGACGATGACCACTCCGTCGATGTGCACGCGGATGTTGTCGGTGCCGTTCTGTCTCTGGTCGTAGACGTCCTCCTCGCCGTAGTGTCGGTGGTGCGGGCCGCCCAGGACAGCGGTCGCCGCCAGCAGCAGCAGTAGCCAGGTGTTGACGAGCGAGCTGGCCATATCTTCTGTCGTCGACGTCGAGTGGTGTCTTCGTGCCGGCGCCGACGTCGACTTTGTACCTCGCTCGCAGATCGCGGCGCCGCGCGGGAAGAGTCCCGTTCCTGGACCCCCGTCGACGCGGACCTTCCGGGGAGAGGAAGGGGGGAGCCACCTGGTTCGACGGGTCAGGCGCGGAGGAACGGTACCACGGAGCTCCGCCCCCGACCGCGGCCGGTCGTGTCTTCGTCTCCACGCCGGGTCGAGAGGACACGCGGGTTCGTCGACCCATGACGCCGCAGCATGCCCGTCGAGAATGCGGACGTTTTTTTACGATTTCTGTCCTAATAATACGCTACGTCCGAACACGCTCGGTATTAAGTTACCCAGCCTGGGTTAAATTCCTCGAGTCCGCGCTGCGTTGCGGGTTTTATTATTTCTGTTCGCTGCGTTACTCGGAGCAGTTAAAGTTCTTCTTGCCCGAAGCATAGAGGAATAGAACAATAACGGAAACATCACCACGTGCAATTGGGGCCGCGGTTGGTTGGCGCAGTAGCTAGACCACTCGCCTCCCGCTAGGGCCTAGTAGTTTTCGCGAAAAGATTTTTGCAGCACTTTGTTTCAGTGTCTTACGTGCGCACCTGCATCTCTGCTTTGTGGTCAGTGATTGGATGCCTTAACACACAGCGTCTGGAAGTTAAACCCGCAAATCACAGACGTGATGTGTCACAGTTAACCATGTACTGATTGGTAAAGTTGAACGAGTAGTGACTTTGCACAAAAATAATCTGCCAATAATCATGAAGTTGAGGTGCAGGTGTACACGTAAGGCACTGAAACAAAGTGGGGCAAAAATCTTTTCGCGAAAATTACCGGGCCCTACCTCCCGCCAAGGCGACCCGGGTTCAATTCCCGGCGGGGTCAGGCCCCAGATTTCCGCATGTGATAATCTTGCAGTTCGATGCCGCTGGTCGGTGGGTTTTCTCGGGGATCTTCCTTTCAATTCCGGCGCCAATCCATTGTAGGGCCTCGTATCATATCATCCTTCAGAGACAGTCAAGTGTCTACGGGCGACCAGTTGTAAGTCTACGTCCGAGATGTGATATCCTCGCCGTGGGGTACGCTCGTCATACGATATTTACCACGTACGTACATTAATTCATACCTGCTGTATGGGGACAATTAAAGTTTATAATAATACACATAATTCACGCTTCACTTCGCTGTACTTCTGTAAAATTTGTCTACTGAAATGTTCGTCCCTAATACACCCTGAACAAAAATGTTGCTTCATTTTATCTTAATAATTGAAACCGGTGTCAGCAGAGTGATATTTGCAAGTTGACGTTCCGGTAAAGAGTAAAATAATAATAAATATAATAATAAAAATAATTACAGGGGGTTCGCGATAAAGTGATCATTTTTGAAGACCATCTTGTCCAAAATAATGATTAAAAATATTATTCCTTATTGTGCCTTCAAACGTAAATTTCTGAGTAAGACATAATCTACACACTTGAATTATTTAGGTTGCTTTGTTTGTATTAAAAATTGGCAGGAAACTATATAGTAACTCAGAGCAAAAAAGTAACTAGGATTTTAATAGTGCTCACTTTATCCTGAAGCACCTTTAAATAATATACAGTGAGTCGTGAAGGATAAATAGTTTGGGATGTGGAGTGATATTACTCCTTAAATACTAATTAATAAATTAAACCAATTCTGTTTTTTTTTCACCCACTTCCAGTTTTGAGTCAAGCTACATCTATGAAGACAGCTTCCGTGTTGGCGAGATAAAAAATCTTGCTGGTTGGTTCTCTTATTTTATTTCTTGGAACTGCAGGATCGTGCATTCAGGTCATTAAGTTGGAACTCCATCTTCTTCGAGCGACCACAAATGCCACTCCTCGAGACCAGGAATATCTCATCTCACATTACAGTCTTTTATTTTTCACGACAGTAATGGTACATGCGATAATCTGCTTCGCCAAGCTGTTTTTACAAGCATGTACCAGGAAAACTCTTGTAAAAATTGCCCTGTGAAAGTCAGTTGCTTCCTCGTGGCCGTCCCCGCCATTTTGAATTCATCGATTTTCTGCAGTAAGTTACATTTTGAAAGGGTTTTGTAAATTTTTCGCATTGCATGGCTTAAAGGAGGGGTATCGCAAGCCAAGTTGGAATTACTGGTTGTTTTGTAATGTTAGGTTGTTAATAATTATACATCTAAAATGTATTATTACCTCGTTGTGGTAAACTAACTACCCTGGTATAAACTCGTAAGTCCATAACATCCGACCAATATTAATGACGCAACTAGCTATGTATTATTTTCTTAATTATGAAATACGTTCTCGTCTTTTCAGATGCATCAGGTAATACGCATGTAACAATTGGTGGCTGATTCCGAATGCATTTATTTAATGTCAAAGTGCTATAATAATAATTTTGTAACACCAATAAAAATGTCGTTATGACTTATAAACACGAGCTGTAATACATGAAACTTGTTTTAATAATTTTAATATTTCTAAGAGAAATGGTTTCTTTTGTAGACATACACTGTGACAATTTCTTACAGAAAATAAATAATTTTAGTTTTAATAGTGTTTGTATAGTGTCATATCAAAGTCCAAATTTATATAAAACTCTCTATGCATAAAAGGAAAAGTATAAGACTTACTGAAATGAAATAATTCTCGCTGAATCGTCAAAATATGTACAATACAGCATTGATTTTTTTTATTAAAGCATTTACCTAAATCGAAAGAATAAAAATTTTTAAGTTTTTTATAATTACGAAAATGATTCCGTGCGGTTTTTATACATATCTTCACGTAGCCATAGCACTGTTCTTCAGTGTCAATTATTTCTTTTCGGTAATTCGTTTGCGTTTCCTTTAACTTTTATGCGGATTTGGACTTTGGAATGCAATTATAAAAAAACTTTGGAAGCTAAAAAAATTTCATTGCAGTAAAAATTGTCATAAGTATTTCTACAGAACAAACCACATCGCGTACAGACATAAGAATTATTAAAACAAAAATGTTCAGAGAACCGACCTCTTAATATTAGCTTCTCATGTTAGATCACATAAGCAAATCTAAGTTAAGAAAACGGACGAAGCTATGCCCTGTGCGTGGTAGATTTCAACAACGTAATATAAACTATGTTTTAAAGTTGATTGCTATTTTACTATCCTAAATGACAGATGAAATAATAAAACCATTTAAAAAATTTTAACAAGTTCGAATTAGTGTTTTACAGTCCACCGGGTTTTATATCAGTGTAATCAGCTATGAACATGTTAGCCAGACTTTCTTCCTGAAAAATTAACATTATTTTAACATTTCAAGCAATGTAACACTTGCAATGTGTATATGTAGATACAGTCTGTCTCGTGAAAGAATTTCATATTTTGACATTTCTCTTCTGAGAAATGTGCCTGGCTGTTCTATTTGTTTGGAGCTTTAAACCTACCTGGCTTCCTGGAAAAGCACTGTCTCCACAATCCTGTTTACAGACACACTTCTCAGAAGTTAACTGTCAAAATGTGGAATTCTTTCAGGAGATAGGCTGTACAAATTTCATAAAAATACAAGTATCTCCCCAACTATTAATAAATGAATACAAAATCTTCGGCACTTAATTTACCGCAGGACAAAGGCAGTATCATGAAACATCTCTTTAGATAATGTTTTATTTTCTGTCACTTCTGTTTCTGGTAAGAGCTCAAGCACGCTTTCCCCCCCTCCAGATAACACAGTTTTATGTAGAGGAGGGAGTAACTTACGATGGCAGAATGAGTTAAACCATTCCACGCTACCAAATATTTATTGAATTTAATTTCTTGAATTCAATTTATTGAATAGCACAACGATTCAATAAACATTGAAAATATCACTTAAAAGTTATCACACAATTTATAAACAAATAATGCACAAAATAAATATTGTAGCTATTCTGCTATTGGAATTTATTGGTTTGTGGACATACGTCATTGCTCATGTTTTGTTGACCAAATATATTTTGTTATTATCTACTAAACCTGCACGACACAAGAATATTTGGTTTAGCCAGTAAAAAATTTCAGATAATTTTTGTATATATTATTTAAAATAAATAATGTTCATATTTTAATGCGGTTTATTTCATGTACAGTAAACAATGAATATGTTATTTTGATTTAATAATCTTAGGGAAATTTCCCTTCTGTTCTTAAATATTTTTATTCTAGAAAATTTCAGAAGGTTCGGAGCGAAAATCTTTGAAGAAATGCATGACATTCAATAAACTGACAGACAAAATGGCCGCGTTTATCCCGTATATTTAAGCATTATATGTATTAATTATAAATATTGCAGTAGGATACTTATTTCCACACCACCATATAGTTAAGGTAAATTACGAATTTAGTTTTACAGTGGTTTCCCCGACAGGCCTATTTCACTTTATCAGAACTACACAGTCTTCCAGTCTTCATCATTGTTGAAATTTTAGACGCTTAGCAGCTCTACTAGTTGCATATTTTATCTGGCATAGTATCTTTAGTTTAGCTTCTTCATCCATAGTGCTTGCAATTGTTCCCCTAAGATGACATGAGGTACGTTTCAAATCAAGAATATTGTCGTTCTTACTCTCGTGGTAAGTTTCGCCGTTACGTTCACTAAAATTGCCAATAAAAAATTTCCATTTCTGTTGGTGTGCTAGGAACGTCTGCATATTGGTCTGTTTCGTCTTCCTCGTATTGTTCATGAAAACAGGACAGTTTGTAAATCACACAAGATGCTCCACTGAACTAACTGAAAATACTGGAACACTTCTTCAAACTTGCCTTTCTGCAACAACATTTCGGACCATACTCTTTCTTTACTGACTTACCAAACTGAAATAATTCAGTCCGAATAACGATGTTGTAAGCTACAAGATCCCACACATAAAAACCAAAAAATAAAATAATTTTTGTATTTAAAAAGTGCTGAAATTTATAGTAAAAATTGTGAAAAATTCAAAATTTTGTTAAAATTGCAAAAAAAAATATTTAATTTTATTTTTATTTTATTTTTTCGTGTAGGATACATTGTAGCATTCAAAATCGTTATTCAGAGCGAATTATTTAAGTTTGGTAAGTCAGTTGGTTTTAGTGTCGTTATTAAAACCGTGCCATGCAAATTTTGACTTTGACAAGCCATTATACAAAAATGATGATAGATAAAACAATTTCACTGACGCAGAATTTAGTCACAATATATTTTTAATAAATAAACTCATATGATAAAAACATAATGATGAAAAAATCTGTCTATCGTGCCCAAAATCGGAGAGGGGCCACAATTAAATATCACGATAGGTCATCCGGGATAAAGTGAGCACTAAAAATTTAACCATTGAAAAATATCACTAGCCGTTACTGTATATAATTCAACATTAACTATTGTTGCCTTACTGCTTCTATGGTTGACAGCGAAATTACTCAATATAAATATAATCCGTGTATTTTTCTATTTAAATTCAACAATACTGAAACAAAATAAACTGAAATCGACAAAACAGTATTTTACATATTTAATAAACTTTTTTTTATCAAACTTTATCTATTCATAACGACTGCACATTTAATCTTGCACACGCAAACATCAAGTGACGTGTCCAGAGAGGTTACATTTCCTATCGTCAGCTGGTACGTGCAGAAATATACGAATTGACTGAAAATAGAAATTTTGCAGAGCTTTTTTGAATCCTCACTTTATTCCGAACAGCCTAGATTTGCTATTCGCACCGACGCAGTACAGCACAAGTCGAAAGCAAGAAGAACATGTCTTCACGTGCACCTCTAGTCACAGGCGGAAGTTAATAAACCCGAACGTTTTTCAGCTGCGTATGCGCCAAGAAAGAAAGCAAATGGACTTGTACCGAAATAATTCTTTGGTGGGTGGTAAGAAGACCACAAATAATATAAAAATGTAATGAGACTTGTGCTATTCTTCCTGTTCAGTAAAGATGACAAGAAGGGTTAAAGCTACGTGTTAATATAATGGAATATGCACCATATTAAACGTCTACTAAATACTGCAGAAAGGCACAAGTTTCAATATGACGCTGATGGACTCATGACCTTCTTACCGCCCAGTAAAGAATTAGTAGGTGCACATTCACAACAATTTTGTACCCATCACGTGGCGTCTAGCAGTTCTTTGTGCGTGTATTTAAAACCACTACATCGAAACCGAACGCAACGCAGGTGCAAATTTTTTGATTCACCCCCACAAAAAAATAAACTTCTAATCGGTCCCCGGATCGCCAAAATGCGAGAAACCTAGAGTGCAAGAGAGAGGCTTGAAAGCGTCGGAGCAGTAAGGTTGACCTTGAAGCGCGCATCAAATGCCGCGTCGCCTCAACGAGCCAAGCGCTGAACTAGCGTGATGGGTTCTCGCCGAACGGTTTTTACTACGGGACACTAAGCGGTGACCAAGCAGGTTGTTACAAAAAGGTACGGCCAAACTTTCAGGAAACATTCCACACACACAAAGAAAGAAAATATGTGATATGGACATATGTCCGGAAACGCTTAGTTACCATGGTAGAGCTCAATTCCTTACATATCGTTAAATGTCATCGTAAATAACACTTCGTACAGAAAATGACCCAAATACCCAATGTACTGGTTCTTTACAATGTACTTTACTTCCTAGGTTCACCACCAGGTGGGCCATTTTACGGAAGGTAATCTGGACTATGAGTTGAAGAGACACAATGCAGTCACGATTACCTTCAGTCACGTCGCCCACCTGGCGGTGATCCTAGGAAGTAATGTACATTCTAACCAAACATTCCATTGGGTAATTGGAACAGTGTCTGTACGAAATGTTTTTTTACGATGACATTTAACGATATGTAAGGAATTGAGCTCTACCATTGTAACTAAGCGTTACCGGACATATGTCCATATCACTTATTTTCTTTCTTTGTGTGTGTGGAATGTTTCCTGAAAGTTTGGCCGTACTTTTTTGTAACTTCCTGTATAATTTTATTGGTGGAAATTCTGCTACTAAGTACAGTGCAGGTCGCAATCTGAGTTTCACATACAACCGGTTACTATATTTTGAAGTACGAAAGTCTGAAAAGGCAGTTTTTAGACAATTTGGAGGGCTGATAAATAGTCTTTTTAATTAGCATGGCGTCTTAACTATCAGGTTCCGACCTTGTCTGAAATTTATTTTCTTTTCGTACGTTGGCACAATGGACACACGTGTAATATTTTCGTAGAAGAAACCTGTTTACGAACACACTGCAACGCATTTCAAGCGTTGGGTAGGCCGTCGCCTTAAGAGCCGATGATGGTGAAGCGAGGTAGGGAGACAACACAACAGCCATTCCATAGCGGGGATTCGAACCCAGGAACTCTCGCACGTTTTATACTTTATTTTATGTCTGAACCAAAAGTGAAGCGTTTCTAGTAATTTTTTAATGCGCGGAGACATGGGAACGATAAGGTTCATGTTGCCACACTCGGCGGTAACATTATCGCCTTTATTCGCGGTGCGTCATTCTAACGTACAGTGACTTTGGTTTACTTTTTTTTATATGGAACTCAAACCGACAGCCCTACAATTTTATTTGTGGAAAGTTTGTAGTCACGTCCAACGCATACTTGGGCTTTCTTCACTGAAGTTGCAGTAGCCTAAAAATTCCGTATTAAAACATTTTCAGTAGCCCCAAAGTAGTGTTTCTAATAAAAATCCATCAGTGAGTGAGAGATTTTGATCAGCGCTTGGCATCGAGGTCTTTAGCGCTAGTGAGAGGTTACATGGCCCCGAGAAAACCCGCCGACCAGCGGCATCGTCCGGCACGATTTCCAAACGCGAAAATCCGGAATCGAACCAGGATCGTCTTGGTAGGAGGCATTTGGTCGGACCATTCATACACAGCGGCCACAATAGACATTCATATACATACATACATACATGCATACATACATACATACATACATACATACATACATACATACATACATACATACATACATACATACATACATACATACATGCATGCATAAACAGAGAGTTATATATTCAACGGTGTATTCTTTTCGTTGATAAACATATTGAGAGTAAGTTTTAACAATTTTTGCGTATAAAAGAAGACATTTAAGCTAGCAACATATAACTCCGCTCACACGCCAGGTAGAGTATTTTTCGTATAACTTCAGTAAAATTTGACATATGATTAAGGGCATTTTTTTTATAATACGTATCACAGTGCATGGCATTTTAATTCTAAAACGAACCTGAGATGTCAATTTCACCATTTGTACTGCAAGTCTTGACTTAGATTGTGACAATATTACAAATTGTTAACGGTTATTGCTGTCAAATTCTCCCGGAGTTATACAAAATAGAGTAAACAAAGAGACGGTTGTTGGCGGCGCAGTGACCGTCTGTGGTCGAATAAGGAAGAGGCAATCGTGTCGTCAAAGGTTCGCGCGTTCAGTGACCTTGCCAACGGTGATGTGGGGTCGACAGTTCTCTCTCGCAGCATCTAGGCTGTAATACAAGACGAGTCAGTGAACCTAGCATACAGCCGGCAGCCAAATTCCTTCAACTTCCTCCTCCAGGTCACCTCAAACGTCCACGTCGACCTCACGGAGAACCAGGTTCCGGGTTCGAAGCCCGGCTAGCACGCGGCTATGTCCGCAGCTACTACATCCGTGTTAGAAACAACTTCTTACGATTTTAAGGTTTGAGGATTTAGGGTGGATAGGTACGAACAATACAAACCAGCGCAGCGAGCAGCAGAGTTAGAAAAAAAGACTTGTTGATATTTAGATTTTCTTTTCTTTATATTAACTTAGTTTTTCCAATGAATAAATCGTGAATTCTTTGGTCTAGAAAAACTATTTTCTGTGTTTTCAGTCCCTGCAAAACGAAGTATACATTGAGTTTATTAGTGGATTTTACTGTTATTAATTATTTTTACAAGAAGTTTATTTTAAAATAACATATTGGTACCCGCAAATTAACATTACGAGCTTTTAGTTTTTGTTAATAACCTACTGTATTTAATGGATATGTATTTGTTTTCATTCCCTACAAGGAAAATAAATCGTTAGTAAACAACATGTATTTATGGAGCTATTTGGGAATTTAGTGTAATTCACCTCAGTAAACTTAACTGGGCTAAGTGGTACTGGGCGAGTTGGTACTTGGCGAGGTCACACTGGGAGAGGTGATACTAGGCGAGGTAATACTGGGCGAGGTGATACTGGGAGAGGTGATGCTGGGCAAGGTTATACTGGGCGAGGTGATACTGGGCGAGGTGATACTGGGCGAGGTTATACTACGCGAGGTGGTACTGGGCGAGGTGGTACTGGGCGAGGTGGTACTGGGCGAGGTGATACTGGGCGAGGTG
>PNEQ01050498.1:0-37655 GCA_003012365.1 Medauroidea extradentata
AATTGCAGTTCGCTTTACACTTAGGTTCCTCTACAACATCAGCTGACATATCGTCGGTATACTGCCATAAGTGATTAAGTCATTAATGTTATTTTGTTTAAAAACACTATTAAATTGTAGATATTAACAAAAAAATGTGGTACGTTTCTATACTGTGACGCAACAGTACGAAATGACGAAAATACTTAAAACTTGGGCAGTTCTTCGTGAACAATATATACATATTCCTAGCATTTTTATCATTTTATCTCATTTTGACTGGGCAGCTTTTGGCAGTAAAACGACAATATATCGTCTCACTAATATTAAGTTTGCTGTACCAAATATGTTTCCGTGAAACCTTTACCCACTGAAACTTTGTAATAGCAATAAAGTTCCAGTGAATATGTTGAAAATATGTAATTGAGGGCACCGTCACCATTGGATGTACACAGGGTAAATAAGATGTTTTTCATTCGATTCACCTCTTACCTTAGGTGTCTGTAACTACCCCACAGCGTCAAATTGGCAGTGTTATAAATAAGGTCCAGGCGAAGTCGCTGTTAGTGGCAGGGACAAACTTAAGACTGCTTTTCGCGTGGACAGCTATAGCTACTAATTCTGCTGCAGAGTTATTTCAACTAGCCGCTTGGACATTCTAACATTTGATGACTGAAGTACCAATCTTGAGTACAAATAGGTCCTTCAATTAAAGTAAATATCACCAGAAGTTGCGAATAATACTCGCGAGCAAAGCCGCGGGGGACTGCTAGTTCTATAAACATCAATCTCCACGACGCCACACTATACTATTTAAGCCAACGCTTTGCCAAGTCTACAGAAGTACATGTTTATATTATCCTCTGTACGTTAGTAAAGTTAACAAGCGCTGTCTTACACGCTCATTGCATGTGCTAAGATGTATTATACTAACTTGTAACTCTGCCCTATGTGTTATATCCTACGTCAGAGAAAATCCAACATTAGCTATCAGACAGAGAGTTTTTCCAAACCACAATCGCATGTTCGCTTACTTGCAGAGAAGGTATAATGAACGCCTTTAAAATGTCTACATTATTAGTTGTTGCACTATCGATGTATGGATTATTCAGCATAATCTGAGCACATCTTTCATGTGTTTTTCTGTGGGCCACTATGCCTCCATTTGTTTACTATTTTAAATTTTATTATTATAAGCATGGAGAAGTGCTTACTTTAAGATGAACCGCCTATAAATGTTTAATGGTTATAGTGATAGGCGCCAATTTGAATATTTTTTTAAAATTAATTTATCAAAAACTTTTTTTTTTTCATTTCGTAAATAAATATAATTTCCGGTGCTTAGGAGAAAGAAACCCATTCTCGTTAACCAACAATATTTTAAACGTTGGTGAGAAAGACATGAGGTAAGAATGAAGCGTTCTCGGAATTAAGTCGCAGGGAAAACAAGGGTTAAAAGCGATCATAAAAAACTTATATGTATTATTTTGTTAAAATTCGTGTGTTTCCGTTTATATCTTTGGTTTGCAACCCGGTATACCGAGCGTTTTGTGTATATATCCGCGTTATAGTGGTTATTAGTGTTAAGTAGTTCATGGACTGTTGTCAGTGTACGTCCGTCAGTGGGTGTGTGATATTTTGTTAGGGAGAACAGTATGTCTTTACAGAACATGTATCCCGACGTTCCTGAAACATCACCAGAGAGCCTACAAATGGATACACAGGCAGTATTAGTTTCGTGCTGTAAGTATTGTAACAAGAAGTTCATTTCTAAACACCACTTGGATCGTCACGAAACTAGTGTTTGCGATATGGTGTCCACCTTAAAGTTATTCAAGTGTGTGACGTGTCTTTGTTTACAATTTTGTGGGCATCACGCCATCACGTATCAGACTGTGTACATATGGTTTTGAAACAAAATAATTCACCTATCAATCAAGTACTGGCACGAACTAATAAAGAGGAAACTGCAAAGGTTTCGCCTGTTTCAACTCCAAAACCACATAAGCATATGTGTGACATGTGTGACATTATGTTCACTCTATTTAGAAATTTGAGAATGCATGAAATAACTGTATTTTACAGAAGACGAAGAATGTCGAAATGTGTGCAACGCTGTAACAAATGCCAGTTAACATTTTCCAATTACAAGGGCATGTTTGAACATTGTCAGGTATGTTGGTATGTAAAACCTACATTAGACAAACTTTTGTGTAACTTGTGCGGAAAACAGATTACCTACCTTTAAAAGGAACTTGGTGAAACAAGAGAAGACTGGGTGCCCCATAAGATCCGAATGCATAGTACATAGGAGTTTGAACTGTAAACACCTTTACACGACCTCGCAATTTAAATAAACATAAATGTAAAGCTTAGTAACAGAAAATTAAAAATTCTGTATGTAGTTGTGTCTACACTTTACTTGAATTCATCTATTACTTGTATGTATTTCTTGGAGTGTAAATACATTTTTTAAAACACTTTGTTTTTTTTTTATTTCATTACCAACTGAATCTGTAATGTAGGATTCTCCCGAACGTTCATTACCTAAAATACTCTAACATAGCCGAAATAGCTTTTTGGTACAATGGACAGGTTTACTGATAAACTCGGCGACTTGGGAAGATAAACATAATATAATCCCGTGTATATCAGGGGTGTGTTCAGTTGTGGTTATCTGAGTGACCATCGCAAGAGTACATCTATAAGTTGACTGAGTAGGCCTACATGGTTGTACTGAGACTACAAGATGGTTGCTAGCACAGGTTTAAATTTCTGTACACTGTCCACCTACATACACACCTGAAGTGATTGCTAACATGAATGTGAGGTGATAACTGTGTATGGTTGTCGGAATCTGTGTGTACACACATGCAATATTATATGGTTAGTGAGATGAGCATGGTTTGTGTGTGTGTGCTTGTAAGTTAATGTATGTAGTGTATGTATGCAGGTATGGATGTATATAGGTGAACTACAAAACATCTAGTCAATGTTTTATATAAAGTAAAGAGGAAATTACAGTGAAGTTGATGTTAAATGTGAAAGAGAAACACTCACCTCAGAAGACAGCATCCAAATGACAACAAAGTCCATGTATATGTTAATGATATATTCTGTTGACCGGCGTGGGGTGGGGGGAGCGTTTTATTGGTGATTCCTCCAGCCAGCCTCAGTCGAGCTTCGGAAGTCGAAAGTAGAGAATGTCTCTAGAGGTGAGCCTGCAGGTGTTAGAGGGGGGAACTTATGCTATTAAGATAGAGGGGAGAAGCTCCAGGGTATGATATAGGGAGCAGGGTTAGCATTAAGGATAGGTTGTAAGGAGGTATGCTATAAGGATGACAGAGAGGGAAGGTTGGTACAAGGGTACGCCATAAGGATGATGGGGTGAGTCTTAAGAGGGTATGCTTTAATGCGTGGGTTAGGGGTATGCTATAAGATATTGGCAGGGGGAGCGGAAGGAGAGATATAAGGGGTATGCTTTAATGCAAGGGTAGGCTGAAGAGAGGAGATAGGAGAGGCTACAGGTAGTATGCTTTAATGCAGGGGAGGGGAAGGAGATAGGCTACAAGGGTATGCTATAAGGGCAGAGATAGGCTACAGGGGGTATGATTATGGTAGATGGAGGGAGGGGGCAGAAGAGGCTAGAAGGGTACGTCATAAGGATAGGCAGGAGTATGTTATGAGGTAGGGGGAAGGAGAGACTACAGGGGGTAAGCTTTATTGCAAGGGTAGATTAGAAGGGTATGTCATAAGGAGGGGGCAGGAGAGTCTACAGGAGTATGCTGTAATGCAGGAGTGGCAAGGGAAGGGAAGGCTGCAGGAATATGATATAATGACAGGGGAGAGGTTGGGGGTATGCAATTAGGGCTAGATAGGCTTCAGGGGAGGGAGCAGGAGGGCAGGTATGCTATGAGGGTAGAGAAAGTCTACAGGAGTGGAGGCAGGAGGGGAGGTATGCTAGTACAATACAGGGGGGAACATACACTTCTCCCTCATGGTATTAAGATACAACTTGTAACAAAAAGGTTCATTCCCCTCATATCTACTCCCCTCCACACCTAGGGGCGGGACTTAAGCCCTCAGCCAATCACAGGCCTCATGTCACTTAGGTGCTATTCGTACCAAAAGACCTCAACAACCAATCCCAGCCAAGACCACGCCCATCTAATGGCCATGTAGGCTAATAGCAGCACCTGGGGAAGGGGGACAAATTTTATTCAAATGCAGGTTATACCAGTTTTGCTTCCTGTTGTGCCAGAACGCTACGATCCCCTTACTATAAGAACCTAAAGAATACTAATTTAATTGTATTAAACATAGCAGGATTAAACTTGATTTTCGAGAAAAATTGCAAAATAAAAATTAAATATGATGTGAATAAAGCAATGTAAATTACATAATTAAAAATTAGTTTAGTGTCAATTTATTTATTATTAATTATTTCAGTGTCCAACGACTTTTTTCTAAATTTTTTTGAAGTTTGATGTAGTTTTTTTACTCTCATTGCCGTATGAGAACGAAAAAGTACATGAAACCAAATTTAGACACGTAATAATGTAACTGAAATCTTGCATGGTGTTATAGACGTACTGTTGGAAAGGAATGCGAATGAGGTGGCTAGCGTGTCGCGTTAGCTAATGTTAAGGGCGCAGTTCACCTCAGTTTTTAACGTCTGTTATTACTTTTATATTTGTTACAGATATATTATTTTCTTATTTTAGGCATAACATGTGATTAAATCTTCCTCTAAGGAAATTTTTGTATCCCTTATAGATTTTGTGTAATGAGCCATAAACCTCAAAATATGCACGCCACTAAAACCAAATGACATACTAAACCGAAATAAATTCACAATGTATAACAATGTTGTAGGCTACGAATCGACATACATATACAAAAATATAACATTTTTGTATTTAATAAAAAATGCTGTGTTTTAAAATGTAAATTTAAACATTTCAACAACTTTTAAAAAATACAAAACTATATATTATGTACATAATTTTTTTTGTTTTTGTATGTGTGTCAAATCAAAGCATACAACATTTTTTATGCACTGTGAATTTTTTTTTCTGTTTGGTGTGTCTGTTGGTTTTAGTGGTGTGCATAAAACCATAAAGTGCACATTTTGACATTTACGACTCATTATGCAAAAACTATTCGAGATACAATAATTTCCTAAGCAGAAGATTAAGTCACAATTTTGGTATAAAATTAGAAAAACAAATATCTGATACAAATACAAAAATAATAAAAGAAGTTGAAAACTTTGGTGCCCACTCCCTTAACATACAATGTTACAGTTTCCTGTGGCTTTCTTTGTTAACAGTGCCTCTTAGCCGAAGCCATCCCGGCGCCTGGCCCCCATGGGCGAGGAGAGAGATACGCTCTACCACGCCGTGGACTTTAGCTAACAGTCAGTTGGAACTCCCCAAACCCTTTAATGGAACACTGAACTGCGCCTCCATCCACCTTCCAAAGGAAGACAGAAGCTAGCGAGAGAGCCAAGGGCCACCCATCCCTGGTTCTCACCCACTTACCTGCCCCCCGACTGAGATCCTTAGCTCAGTCACCTCTTGGTTTGAGTCGGGACCCATCTTACCCCGAACAGACTTACCAGGCCAGCTCTCGGACACTTATGCAGCCAACGCACCGACCTTTCTCAGAGGAATGGTCCTCTCCAGGTCTGCCCAGCATACAGGCAACCACCACCACTACGAGTCCAACCCAGACCAGTCACTGCAGAAAACCATACCGTGGGGCTAACTGGTCGCCCGTATTACTACCCAAGTTTCACGGCATTTGTGCGTTTTCCTGCCTGACTGTCTGGGTACTTCAATATCACAAAGGATACACCTTTCGACAGTGCACCCACCTGGGGGGGGGGACACCCTTACAGCTGCACGGCTCGGTCGTATGACCTGTTTCCCCAGACCGCATCAGGTTCGTCCATTACCATTACCCTTGATCTCCCACATGGAGATCTGGGCTTTTGGGCCCCAACAGCCTGAGCGCTAGGTAGTCTAACGCTTCACCTAGTGGTTTTTCCTTGTTGCCATCTGTCTAAGAATCCATCAAGGCAGATCTCCCTTTCTCAACTCTGAGGAGTCGAGATGCGTAGGGCCAGCACACCAGAGCCTGCATTGGTTCTAGGATCCAGTGGCGCCACGAGGAGGCTGCCGGTTGACTTGGGTGTTAGAGGTTTTTGTGCTGAGGGGTCACGGAAGCATAAAGCTAGCACCAGAGGCCTAGGAACCCATCCCGGTGTAGTGCCCACCAATACTCACGAGCCCCAGAGCAACATCAGCACCCCTGAGAGTGTGTTCAGGGTTACTCCCTTTGGATACTAGAGCATGGCACCGCTCCAACACCTCAAACAGAGAGATGCACTATTCGCCTTGGATTTCTCCAAGGCGAGAACACACCTTAACCACCATCACCCCCTTAACAGCAGGAACGTAGACTCAGCTGAAGCTATCGTGAGAGACCACCGATTAAAATGCAGAAGCGATTGGGTAAGAACACTGTGTTTCGCGCCAGACTTATGTGTTTGCCATCCTACACATTAAAACACATAGACCCTGTTGCAAAAATAAAAAACAATTAAGAATTAATAACAAGCACTCTTTGCCCTTACTTGCAGTCTTAAAACCAATTTAGGGCACATTCAGAAGTACTTGAAATACAGTAAAAGACACTAACAAATTACAAGTACTTATGTAAAATACACCATGAAAATTAAACAGTCTGATCTGTTTCTGAAATTCGGAAATAACTCAACATTTCAAAAGAAAATACTAACAAAAATCAGACGAAGTTTCATTGCAACTGTCTGTAACAGCAGTCTATTTAAGGTTCTGAACATTGTTGAAACAAAGTTCACCCAGCGATTTAATGCAGCGTTATATTGACTTGCTCGGATAACAGTGTATTTTCCTTGTTTATAACTAAAGGTGTATTCGCAGAATGTTGCCTACACTGGCCTTGTGTCGGCAAAATTGCGTATTGGAAAAACGTCTTATACCTGTATCTCTGGCAGTACATTGCCTGTCTCGGCAACATATGGAAACAAAACCATGTCTAAAGTTGTCCATGTGCTGCTCTAGGCATGCACGGCCCACATTGTGTTATTTGTTGCACAGTGTAAGACATTTTTAGTTCTAATATGAACCTAAGATCTCAATTTCAGCATTTGTACTGCAAGGTTTGCCTAATATTGTGCCACAAGTCACAAAATATTAAAATTTATTGCCAATAGGTGGCTGTAAAATTTTACCAAACCTATCTGAAATGGAGTACCAATACAAGAACAAAAATTAGTGATATTTATTTCAAACATACAAAATGTTTGTACATCTATCCCATGTTCGTACATGCACTGAGTCATGGATATACTGACGTGGCCAATATGGGTGTGAGGAGGAGGCAGAGTGTCGGAAAACCCTAGCTGGGTATAATCATAGACACGTGGTTGAATTGAAGTGATAAATGCAGTGATCGGGCGCCAGTCTGTAGTTGATTTTAAACTAGCTTGGGTGGACATGGGACTCTGTACTCTCAGGGTTGGGTCGACCACCACGTGGCTGACTCCTCACACAAAGGCAGATGCGATACCTACACACGTGTTATGCTGGGGAGGGTGTTGAGGCCCCCTCCATGCCTCGTAGCACAAATAAATAATCACTGAATTACAAAAAGAAACACATACACTAAAAAGGCGACACTAAGTTGCACCAGAGAAGGTTGGGCCCTGAAATTTACGTGATGGTGTAATAAGTTGCACACGTGTTGACGTAAGGATGGTGTATTTCACATGAAAATGAGCACTATACATCAAAGCCAATCAGTGTCTGATGCGAATACGAAAGCAGGCCGAAGCCGTGAAAAACTCACGTGGTGAATTAAGTCCTGGGGGCCATGAGTCGACCGGGATGGGTGGCGATCATGGGGAGAGAAGTACGAAAAAGGTTACAAGAAAATATAACTATTGCCGTGACTGTGGTTGATACAAGTGGTGAATCTTCCCCATGACGCGACGCGCATGCACACCCTACACCCGCTAAGTTCGCACTGCCCGAACATGGCTGTGGACGAGAGGTCGAGACCTCTCGTTTGCGCCAAGTCCTGTGAGGTAAATTTACTTTACTATTGAAAACACAATGCACTGAAAGTTAATATCAAAACTGTTTTCCTTCACACTCTGCGATGTGGGGTGATGTTTGTGTAATGTTTTGAGACATTTGTTTGGCTTTAGTCAAGTTTTGGAGTTGCCAGAGTTTTTGGTGAACTTGCTAACTTACGTGCTTGACGTAGATTAATACTGGTGAATATACATACACACTACAACATTACTAATACGTGCTAAAATGAACATATACCCTTCTAAAAATATAGTTTAGCGTGTTATTGTTTGCTGTGCGGGCCGTGTGGTTCTGTCATGTTGGCACTGGCCACGTGCTTGACCTAGGTCAACACACGCATGGCTATATAACATTCATTAATATTTTTAGGTGCTAGATTCGCATACAAAACACTTTTTACTGAGTTGAGAAAATTATTGCGAGAATTTTAAGGCCACTCGCTTGCTCAGTAGTTGTAAAATCGTGCGACCACGTGTTTTGGTTTGGGGCTAATTATTCCCTTGTTAAGAAGGGGATCGTCAAACTACCAATGGTTGTTGGTACTAAAACTGTACTAATTACAGTGTCACTTCCTGATTCTTATTCCATTCACTCCTTGGCCCGTGGCCCTTACAAACAACTGGGAAGATACTTTGGTGTCTGTGGTGACATCATAAAGGAGGTGACAATGGGTCTATAACCCGATGCTAGGCGGGTTAGTCAATACTAAAAAATTCTGCTTACATGTAAACTAGGCTTGACTTTATGTAGAGATTTTTCAGTGTGTTTGACGACCAATTTTTCTCTTTAGCGACTATAGTTTTGCGATGTCGATGTTTAGACGTCTCTTCGAAACATTTCATATTTTAAAATGTCTTTACCTCTTTTTCATGTAGACCTCTAGTAGTTTTATTAAACAAGTTCTGTCTCGGGAAATTCCCAGTTTATACACAGCAGAACCAAGCTCAGGGGAGTCACCGATCTAAGCGATCGACTTGTCTTTCTTCGATCCTTAAAACGAATAGATATATGGTGCAGCAGAATAGGTTCCCAGAGTACACAAACATGTTGTGAGTTAATAATATATTAAGTTACATTAGTGGTAAAAAATTGGAGATTAAATTTGTGTGTGTTCATTTATAAATTGGATGCACCATTAAACAAGAATGTTTATGATCAATTATTCGGGATGGAGTGGCTATCTAACATTGATTTTAAAGGATGGCTTGGACTGGTAGGTAAGTATTATGCTAACTGTAGCATTTTATTAATATTGCAGTGTTGAATTTATGCTAAATTTATCTCATGTATCAGTGAAAGTGTTTTTATTTGTATGAGTAAAAAAAAACATTTTAGAGCAGTCGAAGTTTATTTATCAGTTATTTTGTCTTCCATTTGTGTTAGCAAGGTTATGTTATGTTACATGAACTAATATCTCCGAGAAATTATACAATAAAATATTCAACCAATGCACATTTCCCGTCTTTATGCTAGGTATTCGGCACTTGACAGCTTTGCAGTAATATAGGCCTATGAAATTTAAATACCTTTTAATTAAAAATTTTATTCCGACTTATTCTTGGTAACTCGAAGTTTGTTCTAGCATCTGTAAAATGTGTAGCATTCTTAGTGAGTAGATTCATCCCATTTTATTCGTAATGAAACATTTTCAAAAACCATTCACCTGATTAGAGTTAATTCTACTACACGTGAAAATAAAATGTGTTTTTATGGGACAGTTTGTCACAGGAAAAAATTCTGCCGCTAGTTTCGCTGCTATCTCTAATGGACCACACAAAGCTGTAGCAATATTAAATTGAACTAGAATTGGGAATGTTAAGACTCCTATGAAAACGTAAAAGTAATTATACTCGGTAGTACCTACTGGTCACACGACCGGATATACTCAGTCGTTGGATGCTTAATGACTGGATATAAATCTGGAAAGTAGTATCTTGGCTGTATTAAAAAAAAAAAAAGAAGCAAAATCTGCAAAATAGGTAATTTCAGTCGCCGATCTGGCAGACCTGTGTTATTAAACCACGTTAGAACAGCACAGATTATCCTTTTGTACTGATAGAAGCCGGAGTTACAATTATCCGTCTCGCCCGCCAGTCAACCGTCCGTCAGTCACATGACCTTCAGCAAATCAGAAGCTTTTAATATTTCCGCCCGTCCGTCCGTCGAAAGCTTAGCATGCTTTAACCTTTGATGGACGACGGATGAAAGCACAGGCTTCTAAAGATGGAGGTGATCGTTACAACGGTTTCATATGAATAAGAAGGCTGTGAGGTTCGTTTTATTTTAAAATTTTTCTCACTTAATACTGAAAATTCATTACTCTAAAGTACGACTGTAATAATTTTGACATATAGTAAAAAAAAACATTAAAATAGTATGATAAACTATTTTATTTACATAGTGATTACTCAAAATAAAACATAAATAATTTTGTTAGTAAATATTATACTCGCAAAATTTATGTTAGATGAAAAACAGCGTATCCACTTACTAACAGCCATAGACTAATAAATAAATCCATAAAAATAAGTAAACAGTTGAGAATTTTTCTACGTTCCACAGAAGTTTTCTGCTTGTACATTTGTTGCATTGCATATGGAAGGAATAACGACGGACGGATGACGGATTGTTGTAAATCGCTGGCTTTGCATACGGACTGTCGACAAGGGGATCAGTGCGGACGTCCGGACGAACGGACGACTGACGGAAGCGACGGATTATTGTAACTCCGGCTATACATATATAGCATTCTCCATTTCATATAAATTAGGATAAATTTGACAGCAACTAAGGGGCAATCATTTGAAATGTTTTGTTATTTGTATCACATACGATGCAAAATTTGCATTACAAAATGCTGAAATGAACATCATTTTACAGCTAAATAATGCATTGTGCAACAGTTCACGAAATACTGAAAATTAATGCCCATAAGTTGCTGTCAAATGTATCCAAACTTATATGAAATAGTGTATACAATTGCATACTTGTAGTGTATACTATAATTATTAAATGTATTCTAAACCTGAATTACATTTTCTGATGACGTTTTTGCTTGATACAGTACTTCAGACTTCGCAGCCAACAATACTACAGTTTTCGTTAAAGAGCACCCAAAATACTTTGCAACATATTTTCTTTTATGTACATATACGGGATCCTGACTTTGTTTACTTTTTTTCATTGGTAGATAGGCGAGTGTCCAGTGTACTTCTACGACCGTGGACTGCACTGATTGCGCACCGTGAACTGAAAAAGTGCGGCTGTCACGTGATTGCCCGCAACAAGTTTGTATTGTTTATGTCTCAATAACTGGAACATGCCACACATATGTTGAAAAACATTTATGACAACAAATGATTTTCAACATAAATTTTTTCATGCCGAGACATTATTAAATAGTTGAAATTAAGGCCTACTACAGTTGCAGAGTAATTTTTGCAACCAGTTTTTTTTACCAAGAACCAAAAGTGTATAAGTACTCACGAACCACTTATTAACTAACCTTATCATCATTGTAATAAAAACATTATTACCAAGGTAACAACTGTATTTACACTATGTATTGAAAGTTGTATATTATTCAAATGCCGGACTGTCAATTACTTACAGAAATAACACCATAGTAATAATTTATTTATTATTTACATGACACAGGTCGTAGTCATACTTGCACCGGAAGAATCACACTGTTTCTAGAGCTAGTGGAATAAAACTTGCCTGCGTGTGCACCAATGGAGTGCAAGTCAACATTGTAACACGAAAAATCTCTGCACTAGACGAGTGCGTGTGAGGTCTGGAACACATGACACTCGATCAGTGCGCACCGGGTTAAGTCGAGTGCAGTCATCGGAATCCCTTTTTTGTGATTGGTCAGTTTACACCACCGTGGTTTGTACATCTTGACAATGCTCAACATGGGATCTACTAAGGTAAATTCTACTCAAAGATGTTAAAAGGATCCAGATGGAGCATGTCGCCGGGAATTGTAACCAAACAAATGCTTGACATGGGTGGTATCAATATGGCCGACTAATTAAAAAATTGAGGAAATATTAGGTAGGAGGTGTGTAAACAGGGCTAAAATATAGAGTTTTCAACCTAAAATATCTATTAAAGAGCATAATACATTCATCTACCATTAAAAATTCCTTTCTGATGTGAACTTTTGAGATTAAATCAGTATGGCGGCTGGCCAATTTGGTGGCTACCTCTCCCCCCTCTTGGCTTCACTCCCCTCGCCGTCATTCAGACATTATGTTACCCCCGTGGTTCTACTACAGGTTAGAAAGAAAATACGTTTTCTTATGGAGAGCTTGTCACAGGGAAAATTTCTGCCACTAGTTTCACTTCGATCGCTAAGAGACCAGATAAATACGAAACCGTAGTAAAATTAAATTAAATAAACTTGGAAATTATATTTGTCATTTAATTTAATTTTGAAGTGAAAAGAAACTAATTTCGCGTTTTAAATTATCAACTTAATAAATCTTAAAATTCAGGAAAGCTCTGTGATTGGTCAGTTTGGTGCATTAGCGATACCAGCGCTCAAGTGGCAGAAATTTTCCCTGTGCCAAACTTATAACATTGATCTTTCTAAGTAGTAGAATTAACCTTAGATCTACGAAACACTAGGCGTATTTTAGCGGTTGAATTGGTCTCAAGCTGTTAGCAAGCGTTTGCCGAATCTGTTTGCATTTACAAGAAATCGCTAAAATGCAATATTCAGTAAACATAAATGGCTACCACCATGGAGGTACGAAATTGTGTACTTGTTATTGTCTTATCGGGAATAGAATTGGACTGTATAAAGGAAAATACTTCTTCACGAATACGTTTATTGGAAAATAAACTACTTTCACTATTTTTTTTTTACATGTACACCATAATAAATTGTAGAAATAAGTTTAATTGTGCACCAGTATATGATGAAAAATTAATATTACATCATTTTATTTTAAAATAACTTAAGTTTCGTCCATATTTCACATAAATACAGTTTGTTTTGGTTTCAGATTTGTTCGAAACAAAACAGGAAATAAAAGTAATGTAAACATCCTGTGAACAAACCCTGTAACCGTCCTCCTGCCTCGTTTGCCAGAAACGTGCAAACACCCTCAGCCTGGTTGCAGCATGTTTGCAAACACCCTTGTAAACAGGAGTGCTAAAATGCTCTGTTTACAGGTACCGCTACCAATTCAACCGCTAAAATACGCCTACTTATATATATATATATATATATATATATATATATATATATATATATATATATATATATATATATATATATATATATATATAAAAACAAATAAAAATAGCATTCAAACAGCAGAGATTGTCCCTTCCCTGTGCCAAACATTTGACATCCATGCATAGATCTTTCCAACCTGCCGGTGTATACTGATGACTGCACCAGTGAATTTTCGAATACGCTGATTACACCGAGAAATTTCCGAATTTGTGACTTGTCTTTCATTGTTTTATTAATATTGGCTATTGGTACCTGGCGGGACGTTTGTATTTGTTTTGTTTACTTAGGTTTGTACTTTAATTCCAATTAAATAACTGCTTACGGAATTAATAGGAATGTATATGTATCATTATTTGAAATTGAATATAACCAGTGGTAATACAAACATCACAGTTTTGAATTGTGGAGACAAGAGTAGTACAAAATGCTTACCTAGCGGTGGTGTGTACGTTCAGCTTTGTGACGAGTTTACCAATCAAATACGCATAGGAAATTTGATTTTTACGTTTTAATTATGTAAGTCTTGCATTACTTATAATAAAAAATGCAATTTTGATGGCAGAATATTATGTATTATTTTGTGATATTTTTCAGCAACATACATTTGAGATATATTCAAAGCAAAAGTGTTTGGTAATTATCAATATATTTCTTTTATAAACAAATCTGTTTGACAGCGGTAGAACATATTTAGTTATATTTTCGTAAGTAAGCAACAACTAAGTCTACCTACTGGTTTTATTTTGTCACAATTTATTTGCATATGTGTACAAACATGCAGTTTCACTACTACCCCAGGTGTGTAATGCAGTGAACGTTCTTCGATCTGCTAAATACTTTCCTTTTCATAATTTTGTCTAACTTTACATTCCAATATTTCAGAAACTTCTTTTTAATGAAGGTGTACAAGGATTTCTTCAGCTTAAACTGCCAGATAGCCTAAATTGTTTCACCTATGTCTCCATTCAATAACTTACCAGTAATAGCCATTTGGTGGACAGATATACTTTGATGTGCAATAGCAATAAGTGTTCTGTAGGTTGAGAGTTTTGCAACTGTTGCATAGGTGTTTGAGATATGAAGGACCTCTTGTTGCTGGAAACCATGCACCACTAATCTTGCCTTGTGTCTAAGTAAATGTATCTCTTTGTCATCTCTCTTGATCTTAATTAAACATGCACTTTGTAGCAATGAGGGTGGCATTGTATGGTTATCAACTTCTATCCACCAAACTGAGGAAAACTAAATATGACAAAAGTCTATGTACCTCTGGCTACCTGCCCGCAAGGGAATGGGGAGGGGGCAAAAAAAATTGGGTGTTCAGTAAAGGAAAAAACATTTTGGTATGTTTTTACATTGTTTTTCTTACTATATTATTTCTCGTACCATATTTTTTGTAGTAGTCATTTAGAGGCTAAGTAACTTACATAGATAGGTACCATTCTTATACAGGAGCCCGAGAAAGCTGATATATAGTATATAAGAAAGTGTGTACATTGACAAGATAGGTCCCACGGTGGAAAAAGCCACCTGACAAAGGAGGGGTGCTGGGAAACGGAAAAATAAAAAAATGGTGATAAGAATCACTTAATAGATGAGTGTGACAGGATATGTGTGGCAAGGTTAGGGGAATTGTCCGACTAGCCAGAATAGCTGCAAGACAAGATGGATGGATGGTAAGGAGAGAAGGGTATACAACAGAAGCTGCTGGGGAAAACCTCTCGGATGATGACGGTGATGATCCCAGGGTCGACAGGTCGGCGAACACAGGGCAGGCTACGTTATCAATTGGTTCTTGCACCCTCCAAGCATAAATTGTTTGGAAACCTGTCAGGCCCTCTCTCCACGTCACAACACATTTGTACTCAAAACAATCAAAGGGTCACTGGAGACGGGTGAGCAACTACTAGTTCGATAAAATACAGGTATCCATTTATGTGCTTCACTCTCCATAAAGAAGTAGCAATTTATCTGGACTGTGCAGAAGGCCAATACCAGTGGAGCAGATATGGAGCCAAAACCCCTCCAGTATGTGACATGGAAAAAGTAGTGCAAGGTTAGCAGTAGAAAATTATAAGTAACGAACTAAGCCCCTTGACATGGTGGCTGGCAGGGGTTGAAGAACTCCAGGTCAACAAAAAAGAAAATGGTTCTAGCAATAAAATATATTAACTATTGAAACAGAATGGTTAAAATCAAACTGGTGAAGGACCCGGGGTGGACTGACACGTCAATCTCCTGTGAGCGTCTAGCACCGACTGACTCCAGTGGCAGCCACCGATGCAAATCCCAAGCCCGCTAAAGGGTGTAGCTTCACGCTGCACAAACTAGTCTATGCATTTCAATACTATTATAAAACATAATGTTACATTGAGCAAGTCAGCAGTTGAAAATCAGTGAAAACTTAGATAAAACATTATTACTCTTCAGAAACATCTTATATGGGACAACTCTTCCTACATAAAGGTCATTATACAGTGGAAGGACATGTACTCGTACATAACTTATAGTCTGTCTCATTTAAAGATTCCTATGTTTGACAGTTTTGTTCACATTCATTTTAACTCCTACTGCCATGAAGTAAGCAGTGTTTTCGTCTCTTATAAGTGATTTCTGTACACACACACACACACACTCAAGCGGCTCTCAAATTGTGCAGTTTATCAAAATTAAATGTTTTTTTTTTCTGTAAAATTTTAACACATAATAATCCTCAGAACTGTCAAAAAATGGAATTCTTATGTGAGACAGACTATAACATCGCTGACGTAACATGGAAATAATTAATAAATGGTAATGTAAAATAAAAATTTGTAAAAAGACTTTTTTAAACATGAAAATAATAAGACACTTAAAAAGGTTTGAATTAAAGAGTAAATTTAAGAAAACATATTTTAAAAGCATTATTTGTGGTTTACAAACATGCAATTAGTGTAGGCCGCACTTAATGAGTATAATGCAGCAGACGGACTAGTGGGAGGGTGTCCTACGTACAAAAATTAACTTATTGCATCTTCGTAGAAAACTACTTTTTTTTTTTTTTTTTTCATCTTCACATTCTCTATTTTTGCAGTTGAATTGGTAATAGGCATGTTATAAGTATTTGCAGTGGAACAATTCCATTTACGAGCAAGTGCAAAATGGCTATCTGTTACCAAAATTGTCTGAGTCAGGCAGGAATTTAAAAATTTCTCTTTAAATAATTTTTTTAAAAGGTTAATCTGAAAATAGTGCACTACAACATGAATTATTTTACATTTATGTGCAAAATTACAAATCCAGGTCTGCCTGTGCATTATACACAAACGGAAATTACCGAACTACAGCCTTACCCTCTAAATGAACCTTATAACCTACCTCGTTACTCAGGTAGCCAAAAACTATGAATGGCATCGAACTATTTGTAGTGCATTTGCAAAACACTCCTGCTACCAGAGTAGCGAAAGTAATGTGGTCCTGAAACGTGCTACCAAATTCAACCGACAAAATACGTCTGTTGTTTACTGTAATTTGTTGGAGTAATGCTCGTTTCTGTAATTTATGGACTGGAGTGAAGTTAAAATACATGGTGAAAAGAGCAATTTTGTTTTATAGCTGGAAATGAGAAAGCGAAATCTTCTATGTCTATGGTGCAAGTTGTCTGTTATGTTTTGTTTTCTCAATGTTTAATTGGTGTCTTTTTAAAGTTCTAAATGATACTTTTTTTATTTTACATTCTCTATAATCAACATAGTAAACATTTAATATTTTTCAAGATTTGAAGGGGTAAGTTGGAAATACTTGATAATAGAGAACAGTACTATACCAATTACAAGTATTCTAATTGTGTTTGATGAAACAATATGCCCTTAGTAAAAATGCCTTCTCTTTATTTTTTTAAATTGAGATTTGCCCTATTGTTATTGCAATAGTATCGTGGCTAACATAAATCTGTAGTTACCTTTAAAATTCATGTAAGTTACTGTTTATGAAACAGTTGAGTATTGTTAATTTTTTCTAAAGAACACTATTATTTTGCATTCTTGTGATATGTGAAAATATGTAATTGAAATAATAATTGTTTTGAACATTTCACCATTTATAACTGTAGTTGGGTCTGCCATGTCCAAAGTAATGTTTCGTCAGTTTTTCCCTTGCAATGTTCTTATCCCTGTAAACATGAAAGAGTATGCATTTACAGTAGGTTGTGTGAAGTGCAATTCATTGAAACTTCCTTAAGTTTGCAGACTTTCATTTGTCAGAATTGATAGAGTAACTTGGTGACTCACTTGCAGCTAGGAATACTTGAAACAATGGAAACCGGACCCAGGCTGGGTGCCATGATGAGGACGGTGACGGCCCTCAAGGACTGGGCAGGAGCGCGGCGCAGGAGGGAATCCACGTTGCGAGTGCGGGAGATGGAGCAGCAGCAACTGATAATGGTACAAATAAAGCAGTATTGCAGCATTATGTTGGAATCACGATAGCGCAACAGACGCAATGCGAAGGGCACAGTTTGATGCAAAAAATTATTGTTATTGCTAACACTTGCTTATTTGGTGTGTGACAAATACTAAAAAAAATTAAGTATAGCTAGTTCCTTGCTACTACCTACCAAACTCTATGGTGTTTTTATTCTTACTTTAGTCCGGATGTAAACAAACGAGGTCAATATAATTCCGCCATGAAAGCCAGTGATTGGTCGCTGTCAGAACTATGTTGATGGCTGGCTACAAGTCAGTCTAATAACAATAGACCTGACACAAATCATTCATGTACTATATAACTACTTACATTGCTGGCCACTGGTAAATCCTCATCGGCAATTATAACAGAAAGCACTTTATTTATAATTGGGGCTTTGTTACGCAAGAAAGATGAGTGAACTTTATTACACACAGCAGTTTTAACAAAACCATCACAAATCTTACTAAGCACACTTTGTTCCCGATTTCTCTTCTTTTCAGGTGTCACAAGTTTTCCTTTACCTGGAATTACTTTCGCGCACTGAAAATACTGGTAGCGCATGCACCTGTCATCTTGGCTGTAATAGCAGCTAATTCCTTCACAAGCAATGTCTTGACACTGTTGACAAAGATATGTAAAAACATTCAGAACAATTATCTTTTCACCACTCTGTAACGGTTTTTCCCCGAGCATGTTTCACGACACCAGTGAATGACTCTTGACTGAGACGCGCCATGCTGCCTGATTGAATCTGTCAGGTAAGAGTCCCGACAGCAGGACTGCAGGATACATTCAATAACCATGGGAACAGACTGTTCATTGCTCATGGCACGTGCATGGATAACGATTAGCCATATTCTTTAAAAAAAGTACTAAGTTAAGCCTACTTGTCACCGAATTGTGATTGCCAATTGTGACAGACCTCAGTCTGAATGTTGGTATTGTTTCTAAAGGTGTTTAAGTTTACCTTTATTTAATACATATTTTGTACAAATTTAGATCAATTGTGACACAACAATTTGTGTTCAAGATGTCATTACTACCTCGAATTTGATTTATTAGATTAATATCCAGTAGGCCTATTTTGTAATAAGTGTAGCATTGCTTGTCTGACATAAATGGACCATCAGAACATTAGAGACCTATTAAATTCCAAACTATGTATGGTTTAAAACAAAACAACAGATATTAGTCAGGAGTAACAAAAAATAGATTTCATAAATGTTGGCAACTTAAGTATGTCTTGCCAATTGATGGGGTCTTGGATAATACAGAAAGTTGGGTAAATGAAACTATATTTATTGTTATTCCTTTTTTTGAAAGAATAGTACAGTAGACATCCATTTAATGCCCATTATGTGTAAATGAAGGAATGGTCATACCCGGTGTACTGCGGAATTACTTCTTGCATGTGCTGCCCCCTAATACGAGTGTTGTAATGGGCTTCTACTGTATTTGTGCATTGTGTATTGTTTTCATGTTTCTGGTGAATTTCCATTTTATATTGGAAAACCTGGAAAAGTCAGGGAATATTTTTATCCTTGTTTGCTGAACACCCTGCATAAGTATGGAAAAATGATATTTTACGAGTTCAATGACCTACGTGTTAGAATCCATTGTCCTGTGTATACTCGAGCCCTGACCATTCATCGACCAGCTGCTACTCCCTGAAACAGAAGACAGTGAACAAATAGGGATTGAGTATGCATAGGTCAGTGGATTCTAACATTCTGTTTTTTCTTTCCCTATTCATAAGTCAACACTGTAATTTTCTAGTGCAGACGATATTATGCTTGTCTAATTAGTTGCAGAACATCCATATTTGTATGGTTCATAGTGTGCACATTATAAGAATCAGAACATACTGGAAAATGTATGTTATAAAATATGAAAATAATTTGTGACATAGGCTTATAGATATATTTAAATATTGTTTTTTCGGGGCTAAAGAAAAACATTATAATTCTTTCTGCAACAATTTTATTTCTGCTCAAACGAACACTAGCAATATACCTGACACATCATCATGTAGAACTATAAAATAACATGGCTTCCCTGATGGGAGCGCGTTATTTTCCAGAAAATTGTTTCCCCAAATAGTATTTTCAGCGCTCTATTCTGCGTTGAAATAGTTTTCCCGAAAATAATTCATCGGAAAAGTAATTTTGCAGAAAGTTGTTTTGCAGAAATGTCACTTGGCTGAAAGTCATTTTCCCGAATGTCGTTTTCCTGAAAGTCGTTTTTCCTGATTTTTAAGTATCTTCCTTAACTTCACGAAGAGTCGTTTACTCGAAAGTCGTTACACTGAAAATTATATTTGTTGACAGTGACTGCCAACGTCGTTTTCCCGAAAGTATTTTCGCCAAAAATTTTTGCACTCCTGCCGCTTGACGTAAAAAAATTTACGCTTCGCCAATGGCATGTGTACAATATCAGGTAAACAAACCTCGATCTACAACCACCTCAAGTATGCAACTTTCCTATAACAACAAAGTTATTGATGATTGCAGCAGATTATATGAAACACATTACTATAGGTGATTCGGAATAAAGTGAACACTCAAAAGAGCCCTGATTTATTTATATTTTCTGCCAGTTTATATATTTCTGCTGAATGTAAACATAAATATTGCCACGTGCTTTTATTTACATTGGGTCGTGCAATGTTTACAACTACATTAAACTGCTCCGATAAATTTTAGCTACAATATCTACTCATTAAATGCACGTGGTTGAATGTAAAATATAATGAAAAGTAATCTTAGTTATGAATACATGCGAGTTAACGTCTTATAATACTGGTTTCTGTCCATCGACTAATTTATACAACACGCACTGTTGCCATTACGTATCTTGTAAATGCTGGCATATTTTATTTGAATTTGTAACTCAAAACAGCTACTAAAAACAGACATGATACACACAATTCATGAATTAAAGTTTCATTCAGTTCTACTGCCATGAACAATGACGATGAACCTCAGAAACAATAAATAACATATTTTTTTTAATATGTGAAATAAAAAGTATGCTGTTTCTAGGCTGGCAAATGAAAAACATGATTTACAGAATACAGATGGTTTCACATCATTTGGCAATGATATTCATAGTAATTTCCATGACTTTTGAACGTGTACATACGCACAACGGACAAACACACGCACATGATGCAACTTGGCGGAGTGGCAAAAAAACTGCGAGAACCTAACTCTGATGCCACCTATCGGTGGAATTTTGAACTGTCTAAAGCGCGGAGCAAGCTATAACGAACAAGATGATCTGAGGTCGGCGATAGCTTCACATTCTTCTGGCGCTAATTGAGTCTAATTATACTGTAAGTAGGAATATCAATAAGATCATAATAAATATTTTGAAGTAGTATATTAAATACAGAGAGGTCAATTTCATCTGATGTTCTTTCACTAATGTTGTATTCAAATAGGAAAATACACGGAACTACATGCGATGAATCGCTACCAACCATACAAGCAGTAAAGGAACTCATTGCAAATGGTGACTTATATGCAGTAACTGCTAGTGATTTTTTTCAAAGTTTAAATCTTTAGTGTTCACTTTATCCTGAATGACCTATTAGCTAATAAACGAGGATGCTGCCTATTTATTGTATTTTACGTGCACGTACCAAGTGTACGCAAGGCTATTTTCGATAAGGTGAGCAGTTTTTAAGCATCTGAATATTTTGTTTTTGCTATTTAAATACATACTTCCACCACTTCCTAGTAAAACAATTCCAGGCTACAGAATTTTTGGTAGGATCAGTGACAGTATAACATGCTTGGTCGTTTGCTCATCATATTTATTTTGTGCTGTGTGTAGTAGACAGTGACTTTAAATCCCTTAAACCACCCAACAGCTAGCAGTGAAAACTTCTTCCTTTGTGTTTGAAGTGCCCTCAATCACTATACAAAGTCGAAGGTTTGTTTAGAAATAACCCTAAATTCATAAGACAGTTCTACTGATATTAATCCACATTGCATCAGCTAAATTTTCTCTATTGTGTTATTATATGTGTATTTCGTCTGTGGCTCTAATAGATGATACTTTTTGCTATAAATTTTTATTTTGTCTGCATTCGCTCAGTGCGTACATCAACTGCCCTCTCATTGCAAAGCTTCCATATTTGTGGGTAATGGATTAACCACTTTTCAGATTATCCTGCAGCGTTCTGTGTGTTTAACACTGTAAAAAACAAAAACATTTTTGTAAGAAGCCCTATTGGTATGTGAGAATGTCAACTCGGACTGGCAAGATTGGATTAATGTATTTACAGTAGACATCAGAAATATTTTTCTTTATTTTAGGAAAAAGTGTACATTACAGATGAGTAAAAATGGTACGTTTAGGGAAAACAATTCATTGTTATGGTGATTGAATGAATTTATATAAAAAAAATTAGCTTAATTTTATAGGCAAATGAGCTATTTTCTGATTATCCATGTTTCCAGAGTATCCGTTCGTTGCCCAACGTTAATTAACATGGATGTCGGGAGTTTATTGTAATGCCATTTTGAAGCCAGCTTATCAAGTAAAAACAGTAACATGTAGTAGTGAACTGAGAATAACTTAACCATGTTAGTAATGTGGCATAAAACTTATTATAGTAACTGAAATGCCAAATGTGACTTGCTAATTGAAGGAGAATATTAATATTATACCACCATTTTGGAAGAAAAGCATGTGAAGAAGAATGTAACTATGATAGCATATTGTTGGATAGTTTGAGTCAGAGGTATTTAAATTAATGAGACTCTGGAAATGTTATAACACATAATTACAAGTAGCAAACAATGTTATTCTGAATTGGCAATTGCTTTGAGTCATTGGTACACTAACTTTAACTATGTTATTTCGAAGTTGTAAAAAATTATTGTAAATATATAGAATTTAGAATGTTTTCTCAGTTCTCTCAGTCAGTAATCATGTAATTATTGCTTATCCAACTAAAGTGTAAATCGTAATGACAATGTGGGTGAGAGAGAGGTAGTTGCGCAGATAGCGGAGTTTATGCTATGTTGGCAGGCCAAAGCCAAGGTGGAGAGGCAGGCACGGGCAGACAGATTAACCCAGGAGCATCGACTCATAATGGACTTAGCAAGCTACCACCTGGACCTACCTGTGGAGGAACTTGAGGAGGGAGCCCTGGATGCTGACAGTCATATGGACCTTTTCGACAGTTTCCTGTCCGCCGAGGGGCGCTACCTCATTGTGTTCGCCACCACTGCCATGTCTACTCTGCCGAGTGGTGAGTGACCCCTTGCCTGCACTAACTCACTGCTCGTCGCATCACCAGTTGTGTTTGGCCCAATTCTTGCTCCAGTTTGGAACCAGCACATTACCAAGGTGTAGTTGTGTGCAATCGTGCTGAAAGAATGACACATTGCTGGGATGTTGTCAGTAAAGAACAACCATAGTAGAACCCCAATTTTACAAGGCTTCATGGTGTATGATAATGACCTTGTAAATTCAATGACCTTGCAAAATTATAGCTAAGTTTTTTGGTACTTCCAAAACCAAAAAATTGCATTAAAATTGAATTTTTTTTGTTTTGCTGCAGCTTCAGTAAGTCCTAATAAATGTAATGGGTTTTTATAATGAAATATTGACTGTATTTCTTTAAATAGATGTACGTCTTTACAACTGTGCATGTCATTGAGAATGTATGCAAACACTTGTCCAAAAAAACATTGGCAGGAAAATATTTTTAAGCGATATGATTACACTTTTTTATGAAAAGCATCTTTCGTGCACATATGAATGACCATTGTGTACAAAAGCGTAAGTATGCGGCCATTGGAAACACACCCAAATCAACCGAGTGCTACATGGCAACTATGTTGTGCATACAGTGTGGCATCATTGCGGCTGAGTGGGGACAGGGAGAGTGCGCATGACCTTTGCAGCTACATGCTGATCATGTTGTTTTATTATATTGTAAATCAAAATCAGAAATGCTGCCTAGGTTGTCAGTAATAATTAATAATCATTACCATCCCGGTATTCTGCCATCCTCTTTAGGTGCATATCATTTCCACTTCTTCTTCCTCCCAATCTCTTCCCACAAACTAGTCATTTCGTAGTTTTGTAAACAAGCAGTCCCTTCTCAGTGAGTTTCCTATCCAGTTATTCTTCCTTTCTCTTAATGACATTCAGTATTCTTCTCTCACCAACCAAGGATATATAAGATTTGCTGATGACATGGTACTATTAGTAGAAAGTGAAAGAACTGCTAATAAAATGTTAGAATATTTGAATTGAAGCTTGTGAGAAATATGGCATGAGAATAAATTCATCAAAAGCAAAGATCGTGGTGATTAGTAAAGTAAGAAAACGGACAACTATTTAGTCAGGCTAAGTAAATATTTGGAAGTATAGCCACTGAAGACTTGAGAAGCCATCAAGAGACGAAAATATACCAAGAAGCAAAGATGAGAAATAGCTGGAAACTTTTGAGATGTGGATGTAAAGGAGGATGGAAAAGATAAGTTGGATGGAAAGAGTGACCAATGAAGAAGTACAGTAAACCCCCGATCTAACGACATCAGCGATCTAACAACATAATTTCCAGGAACTCTGGAAAAATAAAACTTAGTATTTTAAAAATTGATTAATGATAAGCAAAGTGCAGTAGATCACAGTAAAACATTATTTAAAAATAATTTTGTGTACATTAACCAATAATATACTGCAGTTGTCAAAAATTAGTGATATGGAGCTGTGAAACAAAAAAAAACTGTGAATAAATGCTAGAAACTTTGGCTGGAATATAGATGAAACGCGTGCCGGGAGAGTTAGGCTGCCCGCACAGCACTGATCTACGTGAGACGTGATGACTAACTCTGCCTTATCTCCTACTCCCCCCACTTCTCCATGCTCTCTCCTCGCTGTATAGAACTCACGATCATGTAGTCTGTAAGTTTGTAGCATTTTGTGGAAAAATTCCGTAAACATAAAAAGATTTACAAGACTTGTCAAAAAAAAACCAAAATTAATAATGCGTGCAATATTTTTTTTTTCGGAGGCCGCGAGGTTGGTGTACTTTCCTTTGCAGCATCAAAATAATGATTAAAATTTTATTGTACACACAGGTTTTATGGTCTTAAAATCAAACTGATTTTGAAGACAATCTTTGTGCTGTACTGTGTTCGGTACTTGTGCCCTTTTAATGATGGCACGCCCAGATATTGTGTGTGCACGTCAACACGTCAGTAATACAAAAGCAACGTTGTCAACGAGTCCAAACTGAGTCACTTAAGCATTTTTTAACCGTTGCCAAGCTGTATTTATTACCAGACTCGCTTCCGGCTGATGGATAGTTTGATTACGTGTCCCCCTCTTTTTTTGTCTTTCCTTCACTTAGCTTGGCATTCACCCAGCTCCCCCCCCCCCTGACACACACACACACACACACCACTGTTGGATTTCTGCTGGGCATGGTAAGGGGGTGAGGATATTGATTGACAGTTTCCATGGAACGCTTTCCAAGTTGTTTCCAACGCTGAGGGTTCAGAAGATATATGGCAGCGGCTGATTTGTTTCCCACCTCACTCCACACCCATATGCCACTGAAAATGAATTTGGAACTGTAGGGTCAGCCAGACTGATCAGGAAGGGAGGTGGTGGCTGCCGGCTCTGGCCGTGAGATATGCACGTAACTCTAGCTGTCAGAGTCTTGTTATCTAGGAAGAGTACGCATAAAGAAATTAGGGGTGCACAAACTGTGTGACGTAATGTTTCTCGCAGGCCGAACGTTCTGCTCTGAGGTGCGCCGCCACGTTATTTAACAGCTTTAACCGGTGTTTTTTTAAGTATTCGGAGGTGCGTCGCCACGTTATTTAACAGCTTTAACCGGTGTTTTTTAAGTATAACGGTAATTAGGATGATGATATCAAAACTCCTACGTATGGTCCCTACTCCAAATAACATTTTAAATTGTTGAGCCTAGCAATTATTTCAATTTTTTCTCCAAAGTAATTTTCTTTTGTAGACAATTTGTAACAATTTTTTGAGGGTTCCCCCAGAGAGTATATTTGTAAAATCGCTACCTTCGTAAAATCCAAGGTTTGTAAAATTGTGCGTATATTGTAATTTCAATAAAAAATGTATTTGTTTAAGTCAGTGATTATTCTACATTAACTTTAAGAAAAAACAAATCACTTCAGAGTAAATAAAAAATTTTTGAGAAAAAAAAAAGGAGGGGTCAGAATTAATTACCTTGGGACTAACGACATCAGCAATCTAATGACATAATTACCTGGCACAGTGCGGTGTCATTAGATCGAGGGTTTACTGTATTGTGAAGAGGTGGTGAATTATAATCCAATGTCATGATCTAGAGTTGTAATCTGTAGTCGTGAATCCGTAAATCAAAGCAGAAAATACACATTGCAGTTGAAAGCACGTTGACTGTGAACGACTACAGAAATATTGAAATCTGGTTGTGTGTAAAGTGGCTTTATTTGTTTGCAGAGAAACGAGCTTGCTTTGAATAGGTAGGGGGTGAATTTGCAAGCCTGAAGAATGTGTCAGAGGCGTCACAGCACCGAAGGATTAATGGGTATGGGAAAAAGAGGGGGAGAGGGCAGCTGTGGTGGTGTAGTTGTAACAGACAAGCGTACTTCACACTGTCACGAATCTGGCCGCCAGCACACGATGTTGCAGTACGTGTTTCATCTCATAAAATCACAATGTTTCATGGAAAATGTTTGTGATTTTTTACTGTTCCTCTGAAAGACAAAGTTATAACACAAAGTTCATGTTAATGACATACTTCAGTAATAGTTAAAGGAATGCTGCAGTATGAATACGAATATTCAGAGATACCTTGTAACTATTTACAAGCTTAAAAATTACTGTGGAAGTACCTACCAAATTTGGCTGTTTTCACTGCCATATAAGGCATATTAAAAACATTGAAGACAGAACAAGTTTGTCACAATTATATTCTAAAATGTTTTTTGACATGCGTACAAAATGCAAATATGATGTAGGGTTCTTAATTACTTGTATGCATGCAGCTGAAGCTCTACGCACCCGCGACTTTGTTCGAGGGGTTTTCAATTTAAAGTGATAGTATTTCCGTAACAAAAATGTTTTGAAAAGTGCTAAATGATGCAGAATAATGTTAAGGGTTATTAATAAAATTTTAGAACTATTTTGAGGAGTATGTTTTCTCTAAATTTTTTGGGTATCCCATTCTTCCTCATTTTGCCTTCTTCCTCACAATTTTTTTCCTCCAGAAATACTTATGAGTGCACACACAACTCACCAGATTTCTTTGCAATTGGATGCCTGGTATATGACCGCACAGAAAACGATGACATAAACATTAGTTTTTAAGATAATAGGCTAACAGTTCGTCTGTAATGTTGCCGGCGTTTATTACTTGTAACAACAAACATTTACTTCATTTGAAGGGCCTCTAAAACAGACTTTGAATATGAGAGAGTATCTGGATGTCTAAGTAGTATATACTTGGTATGACAATTCATTTACCTCAAGTACAACCTTATATGACTGCATCCTAAATGCATAAAGTCAGAAGTTAATTAAAATATTCAATCATTGGGCACATAGAGGTTGTACAACAATATGTAACAATATAATCACAGGATATTAACCTCCCTGTAAGTTATCTTTCGGTGATCATATTTGCTTTTTTGCATTGTATGCTTTGAAAGATTTACAAAGACTATGTTTCCCCCTTGGTATTTGAGAGTTATTTATCATTATCAAAAATTATGTACTTTAATTATTTTTTGTATTTACATGAGCATCATTCTGAAGTCAATAAATACTGTCTTAATATCTCAGCTGGTTACGTGAATATCATGGGCTAACTGAAAACAATTGTTATGCTTTTTCACCACTTTGGTGGTCAAATTTTGCAAAATCTTACTGTCACGTTTTAAACATTTAAAAAGTGTCGAATTAAGGTGAAAATCACGAGGATAACCCATTCAGTCAAAGTTGAATCAATGAGTCATTTAAAAACATATTTTATCCTTTCACAGCCCCCTGATAATTCAACTTTAGAAAAGTCCTGAAATCTGTTTATGGGCAGTTACGTATTCATCATCATGAAGCGAAAAAGCAATGCTGTATCTTGATGGATTCAACAGCAATCAAGAATTTATCTAAAACACATTCCATATCTTTTCACCCTCTTAGGTTTCGAATTTCGAAAAAAATCTTTACGGATAATTAAGGCTGTTGTATAGGCATCACATTTAAGTGGAAACTGTGATGATACCCTGTTGGGTTTGAGATATATAGAAAATTTTATTGAAAACATCCAAATGGTTCAGTAGATATTGGTAATTAATCAAAACCACATTACAGGTCTTTTCACCCCTTTGAAGGTTGAATTTCAAAAATTGAAACTGGCTAACATTCATTTTTATTACTGGCCCATTGAAGTAAAAGTCACGAACACAGGATGTCAGGTTCGAGCTATGTTGACAAATCTTAGAAAACACATCACCGCTGAGGGATCAATTTTCAAAAAAATTCCTTCTTAGAACCCACACAAAAACGTTCATGTTTCTAGGTTCAGTGGTTTGGGTTATAGTTTGATATGTCAGTCAGTCAGTGGACTCTTATTTATAGACTTAAGAAAGGAAATGCACAGTGACATTTGTTTTTTTTTTTTTTACTTTATTTATTTACTATATACAGTGTTTCTGAAAGTTGTCAAATTTCTGTATTTGGATGATGCATTTGTCTAGAATCTGGTCGCTTAATTCCTGAGGGCAGTGCAGATAAGAGACGTGTGGTGGTCGTGGATGGAAGAGACCTGGAAACCAGTGATATTGTTGTAGTTGTGTTCAGAACAAAGAATGATCAAGCTCTCGCAATTAGGACTATGACGGATGTAAGTGCACAACAATGTTTCTGTTTATAGTTTCATAGACAGTTCCAGGTGTGAATCCTTATCTTGTGCTATTTGGCTTGACAAAATTATATGTGCGTAGTTCACCAATTTTTTTGTAGTTTATGCATATTTTGAATACTGTATGTAATAACACATTTCTGAACAAATCTTCCTTTTAAATTACATCTGATCATGACATAAACACACATGTGTGTGTGTTTGCATGCATGTGTGTACATGAGAGTGTGTATATGTGTGTGAATGTGTGTGTGAATGTTTGTGTGTGTAAATGTGTATTATTCTCTGAGTCTCTGTATGTCCCTCTTTGTGCCTGTCCATCTCTATGTGTCTGTGTGTACCTTTCTATGCCTCTCCTTCTGTGTCTCCCTCTCTGTGTCACTGTGTATGTATCTGTGTGTGTCTTTGTCTCTCTCAGTGTCTCTGTCTCTCCCTCTTCCTCTCATTCTCTGTCTGTGTGTGTTTCTCTGTTTCTGTGTGTGTGTTAGAGAGAGAGACTGTCTTTTGAGAATGACAGTGATACAGTTTGTTATTTATGACTGACTTCTCTACCCCAGAATCTCAATATACTTGGAAACACTGTAGGATGTGCTCTGAAAGTTTTGTACATCCTACTGAATTATGTGTTCTCAATTTTGACAGTGTATTTTGAATTACTACTTATTAAAATGTTATTTTAATTAATATAAATTGTGTATGTTTGCATTTTTTAGAATTCTGATTAAAAATTACATCAATTTCATTATTCTATAATGCATCAATGTTACATTCTTGTAGAAAATTAGTGTACATCTTTTACAGAAAAAAACAGCACTGGTACTGTTTTAGTATACCTACAACCAATAGAAGGCATTACACATGCTGTATTCAATTTGTCTTTTGCTTTGGTAGTAATAGCTGGGAGTAAACACAGACCTATTACCGCATTGCTCCAAAAATAAGCCACATATTTTTTAAAATTTTCGGAGTTGTAAAACTTGTGTGCTGCTTATTACAGCGAACCCTCAATAACTTGGACTAAAAGGGGGGAGAAGCTGTCCGAGTTACGATTTGTCCGTGTTATCGAGGGGCGTCCGAGGAGGGGGGGTAAGCAGTCGTTAATCACAAGAAACGTGAGGAAATCGGTACACTATCATTTCTACAAGCAAAAGAGGTGGCAATATATACTGCTTTGTGCATATCAATTTACAGAAGGGGGTAGTGGGAAAATTATCACTGTAATGTGGAGAACTATAAAAGAAAGAATGTCAAACAACCTGGGCCGGCAGATTCTTTATTTATTTTTTATGCTACTTCTGGCTGATCTTTTTTTATCTGTACTAGAAGCTGGCATCAAGGCACCCTTCTACCACATAAAAGTTCTCACTCCCTTCTCTCGTCTGGCTGACGACAGTTTTATGTGTGTGCATGTGTGTGAGAGAGAGATAAACTAGGGTGATAAAGCGCAAGCGGAATTAGTCAAGGTCAACCGGTACAGTCTCAACAGTAATAAAAACACAGCACGTGACCACACGCAACTCACGAGATGTTTACGTGAAAAATTGCTCAACATCAGCATGTCACAGTGTCTGCAGCCAGCTGCTAGTTTCCTACGAGAAGTTGTTTTTTTCCAGGGCCTCTTTGCTAGAATACGAAACCAGGAGCAACGTAAATCTCAGTCTACCTTTCCTCCTTTTTTTTTTGTTTAGTCGAAGTCGACGGCCGTGGTTGAAGTGATAATGTGCGCTTGTAGGCCTCCCTTCATACTATCTTACCTTGGCTTCTTCGTCATAGATCAGTGACATCTTTACACACACTTTACACTTAAAATAAATTTCACAGATACCATCAACATTAACGGGAACTCAATAAAAAACCATTCATTTTAACCATTTAACTTTTTCAAAAGCGAGGCCCTCTAGAATGTGCGGCCCGGGGTAAAAGCCCCTTTATGCCCCCCCCCCCTTTTTATAATTTATTAAGCCCTGTTTTTTTTACGATATCGCGCCGACCTCTAGCGTAGTGGGTTAGGCGCCAGTTTACGGTGCGAGAGGCCCTAGGTTCGAATCCTTGCTCGGGCATGGATGTTGTGTTGTTCTTTCACCTCACTTCACCCGCATTGGCTTGTAAGACGTCGTTACAGGGCCGTAAAACCCTCTCATCACCTTGCCTACATTGCAATGTAAACCAATGGCTTTTAATTTTTTTATTAATGTCCGGAACTAATTGTTTTGCAATCTTGAATTTATTGCACATACCAGAACAAAATAAATTTCCCTTTAGGTGCCATTGTGACCTGTAGTTACCGTCCAATTCACCAGCATCATACTGAAATGTTTATTTATGACGCATGTACGTGTACGGCTCGCGCAGTGAAGAGGGAGGAAAGATAAAGAGGGGAGCTCTGCCTGCTGAGTTTCATCTCCACTCGCGTGCCTCGCTAGCAACATTTAACCACACGGCACTTGCCACATATTTTACGGTGGGATTATTAAAGGCTACGTAGCGATGAACAACTGCTTTTAGAGCTTAATACTGTTTTTAAATAAAATGTGATGGATTTAAATGTGGCAGACACAATTTTCTTATGATTTTTGACCAAAAAATAATTTAATTAAAATTAATTTAGTTTTTTGAAATTCTGTCCGAGTTATCCTAAGTCCGGGACATCGAGATCCGAGTTATCGAGGGTTCACTGTATCACATATTTACGAAAATAATATTTTTCTATAAAAATTGCAAAACCACAAAATGTGTTTACCAGCACACTACTACTGGTAGAAGCCGTCTTGCTTGGCAATAAAATTATCACTGTACATCCAGAGAAAATATTTTATTACACATTACATTTAGTAAATACTTTGTGTAAAAACATGTGCATCGTATTTATTTTGACTACTCTCATTTACTTTTTGATGAAACCAACTCAACTTCCAATCAGATTACGCTGCCAATGTGAACACAGGCACATACCATTGAACAGCGACATTTTTGTCTTCATCACTTCTTCCCCAACTGTTGTAAATATTTCCAGATGCTTCAGTGCTTCTTTGATTAACTGTGAAAAATACAGTGGGATGATTAATAGTAATTAATGCAACTAAACCTCCTTTAAAATTACTGCATTTATTAGATTTCTACAGATTTTCCGCTTGAAAGTTACGTAGAGAACTGCACTGGCAAGTGAAGAGAACAGCCTGCGGTGTGCTGTTAAGATTTTGCAAGATGGCCACTATAAACGTAAGGTCACTGTATTCAGCTAGAACAGCAGCTGCTAATAGGCGTATTTTAGCAGTTAAAGTGTTCACATGCTGTTAGCAAGCATTTGCGGAATCTGTTTGCATTTACAAGAGAAGCTAAAATGCAATATTCAGTGAACAGAAATGAATACCAACATGGAGTTACGAAATTATGTATTTACTAATGCCTTGTCAGGAATAGAATTCATCTGTGTAAAGCAAAACACTTCTTCACGAATAAGTTCGTTGGAAAATAGATTGCTCTCACTATTTTTTTACATGTACAACATAGTAAATTGAAGAAGGAAATTTAATTAAAAAGCGGCATAAAATGGAAAATTAATATTGCATAATTTTATTTCAAAATAACTCAAATCTCGTTTATATTGCGAACAAATTCAGTTTGTTTTGATTTCAGATCTATTCTAGATGAAACAGGAAATGATTGTAAATATACTGTGAAGAAACCCTGTAACTGTCCTCCTGCCTCGGTTGCCAGAAACGAGTAAACATCCTCAACCTGTTTGCAGCATATTTGCAAACACTGTTGTAAACAGGAGCGCTAAAATGCTCTGTTCACAGGTACCACTACCAATTCAATTGCTAAAATACGCCTAATGTGAGCAGTTGATTGGTTGAACGTACTTGGAACAGCTTGTGCATCATGTGGTTAAGGTTTTGTCATAAACCTTGTGTATTGTGTAATTTATTATTGTTTGTCTAATTTTTGTTAGAGATGCGTATAAAACACTTCCAATGTGAAATATTGCTATTTATTTTGTATTTTATGCTGAGATAGGTGTTTGAAAACAAAATAATTCGTACCTTATCTAAGTTTTAGGTCTGGAATTTTTTTTGCCGGGGCTTATATTTGAGTTTTCCTTTTTTTTAAATTTTATGTATTAAATTTGTTAAACGTGCAGCTTATATTTGAGGATGGGTTATTTTCTGAGCAGTACTATTTACTAAGGGAGAGTCATACCATCCTTTGAGCATACTTCCAGATACAGTAGAGCCTCAATTTTGCATACACTCATTTAACGAAAACATCCATTTAACAAAAGGAGTTTTAGGAACCTTCAGAAAATTACAAAAAAAAAAAAAAAAAAAAAAAAAAAAAAAAAAAAAAAAAAAAAAAAAAAAAAAAAAAAAAAAAAAAAAAAAATTATGAAATAACTGAGTGACTTTGATAAAACGGAATATAAATTGTAATGTTAAGTTTACTAAAAATACTACGACTGGCCGCAATAAATACTTGTTTGTCTGTAGATAAGCTTAAACCATCCGCCGAGAAAAAAAAATTGTTAAAAATCATTAAAAAATTTGGCTGCAGGAGTGACTTTGAGATAAGCATTCGCGGGCATGTCCTAGCAGGCGACACTGTGTACTGTTGTGTAACAATCGCGTGCCTAGATCCTCATGCTAGCAGCTGGCGAGTGAACGAGCATCTAGGTATCCAGTCTGCACAGCTCTGCGGTGGACAGAACAGTGTGCTCTATTTATTAATTCTATTACCGATAGAATGCAGTGGTGTCCAGCGTGATTATTTTGTGTCGCATCCCATGATAAAACGAGTGAAATTATAAAAAATTACGTAATTATACTATTTATACAGATTTTTTACAACAAATTTATTACCATAAACTTAAATAATTTGTTTCTCCAATGCTTAAAAAACGCTCTAGTGCAAAGCAATTTTAGCGATCAGACCAACCAGTTTGTTGAACGTGCGCAGTTGCCTACAAGCTACAATGGCTGTGCCACGCATATTTAATTATTATTTTATTGTTGTCTCACAATCTTTTAATTCAGTTTTCATTGCAATTTCTTTAAAACATTTTTCGTGGAAATTTCTTGAATTTCGTTGGTGGAGTGGGCAGAAGAAAGCCGAAAGATTGATGCTAGATGGTGTTAGTCATCACTTCTCACGTGTTGAAGGCACCTAGGGCGGCCTAACTCACCATGCGCACACTCGCCGAGCGTTCCACTAGAAGTTTTTAAAATTTTTTTCGCAGGTTTTTTTTTTCATGGCTGTGGCATACCTATTGATTGTAAATGCATTTCGTTATTGCTTTGAGGTAACTGACTTTTTTTTATTATTACCTTAAATTCATACGAAACATGCCCAAGGATTTAGCCTTTATTTGGGGGGAGGGGGGGATGAAAAAATATGAAGTCTGATTTAACGAAAGATTGATTTAGAGTAAACATTTTCGGCTCCCATTGCATTTCGTTAAATTGAGGTTCTGCTGTAGCTGCTCTGAAGATAAGCTCGTCTGTAATTTTACCTCATACAGTTGTCGTTTTACCACTTTATTTATGCTTCCGGGTAACTGCCTAGAGTTAAGCTACAAATTAAATTAAGTTTTACAGACTGCGTGGTTTCTGGCTTTATGTAAGAGTGATTCTGTTGGGATTCTCTTTATTTTATAAGGTGGGAGGGTAAAATTTTTAGTTTTTAGTCTTTCATGAGTTGTTTCTAACCTGTTGACATATTTTTGCTGTCTACATAAATTACATGTACCTCGGTAAACATTAAACTTGCAAATAATCTAGGCCTAGTTAAATTTATTCTAGAGTCCTTGTACAAATGCCATGTGAGTTTGCAACATATTAGTACTGAATTATTTAGAAATAATTATTGTACAATGTTTTGATTTATGTCTCGCTGGATGACGAAAGTCACGTGTATTTAGGCATTGTAGTAATAAATAATGTGTTAAAAAAACTCATATGAAATCCAGAAATTTAGTATCGTATATAAATTACAGCAACCAGTACAAATATAAACTGTAAACATAAATTTTTCCTCTCATCACGCCACACACTTTAGTCCCTTATGATTCTGTTTGTGACATAAATTTTTTTGAAGAGCAGAATGTTCATACAATGAAATGGTTACAGAAACCACGTTGATGTATTTCACAAATATACTGCTTTTTTATGAACAAAGAATTTAATATTCACGAACATTGTCATTCAACAAAAATGAACACATGTCCACCACACTGTAGGACCAAACCATGACATTAATGAAAATTTTTTTCGTCACACTTGAGAACACTACTATGACATTTATGCTTATAATGGTAATATTGAGACACTTTTCATTTGTGGGTTTTAGTTACGAACCTTCACTTCCTATATATTTCACATGCATAAGAAGTCTTAACAATTTCAGGTTACAATAAAAGTAACAAAAACATTCTTTTGGAGCTGAAAATTAACCTCAAAACCATGCAAACAAAGTTAACATGTGATATTTTCTATGCCGTGATAAGCCTTTGCCAATGTTGGATTTCTGTAGGTTATAAGTTGTTTTAAATAATTAGCCTCCATATTTAACTGCATTGTACACCTTATCCAGATTTTCAACTTTCAGGTAAAACAGACATAAATTTATCCTCAGGTTTGGCCTACCAATAGATCACAAGACACAATTTGTCTTCTACCTAGGAGATAAAATTTACCCAAGTTTGCCAAGTGGTTGTAAGAAACTGGCCTTAAACGTATTATACTATCTGTCCCTTTGCGACTTCGCCCGCGTGTACTATAGAAAAGAGTAACTAAATTTTAATAATGTATTAATTGATGGTGTTACTATATTCTCTGTATATCTTTATAACAACAAATACAAACAGCTTTATTCAGTCCACTACGCTGAGGGTACTTTAATTACAGAACATCTTTGTTTTTAATTCATCTTTATTTCTCTACAAAAAACTACCTGGCCGCGGCTTTGCCCGCGTGAAATTATGTAATACAATCAGTAACTCTGGATAAAATATGTGATGAAAGCATTTTTAACAGCTAGCGTACTCAATAACAGTGAACTATAAATTGTCTTAGCTCAGTGAAAAGAGCGCACGCAATATGCTCGTATGATGTCATATCATGTCCCATCGCAAAGACTTGCACAGGATACGAACCCGTAACCCTACCCCTCCCACACCACAAACTTTGTACAATACCCGAGTGAATACTTAAAGGCAGGCCGTAATAATACTTTCGTATGTACGGGCTACAATCCAAAGAGGTTTTATTTATGGTGGGTTGGCAAAAAAAAAAAACCCCCCGCAACTCCACAGACTTAACTACAAATTATTCAAGACAGGCCATGAGAGTTATTTCGCGTGTACAGGCTATAGTCCAAAGAGGTTTAACTATAAGCAAGAAATAAAAAGGAAACAAATTTTGAACTATTTCAGGTGTTACGAAAGATTATTCTTAAACACGTTTTATTTTTTTATGGGCTTTCAAGGACGAATTTCCAAAAATGGTTAAATTACTTTTTAGGTATTTACTTATGTTTCATTATAAGACAAAAGCCACCTCGATATCTCTAACGGTTTAGGTGATACGACTGATTAATCAAAAAACTGTTTTATTTTTTTTACCGGCTTTCAAAAACGAATTTTGAAAAATCCTGAAATTACTTTTTAGGTATTTGCGTAAGCTTCATTTTAAAGAAAAAATCACTTCGATATCTCAGGTGGTTTAAGAGGAAGAGAGGATTTACTGTAAACGAATTAAACGGCTTTTCACCTCTTTAATATAAAAATTTCGAAAAATCCTGAAATTTGTTTCTAGACATTTGTATTTGCGACCTAACGAAGTGAATAAGATGATGATAGTCCGTCGGGTTCGAGAAATATCAAAGATTTGCAAAAAATAAATTTGTTTCTAGACATTTGTATTTGCGACCTAACGAAGTGAATAAGATGATGATAGTCCGTCGGGTTCGAGAAATATCAAAGATTTGCAAAAAATACATTTCACCCCGTTTTACCACCTTAATAGCCGAATTTCAAAATTTCCTTTCTTAGTGCGCGCCTATGCCACAAGGGGAAATTTCCCTTAAAATTTCACGTTTCTAGGTCCAGTGGTTTGAGCTGGGCGTTGATGAATGAATGAATGAGTCAGTCAGTCAGTGAGTGGGGCACTTCCTTATATATATATATATAGATATCTATGCCATTTTTATGAACTTTTTCTTGTAACAACACGTTAGGACCCAATATTACAAGACGCTTGAAAGACAGTCACAACACCATTTGTAGAGAATATGTATTATCGTTGTAAAGATAGCCATCCAGTAACTGTCTTTGTGTAAAGATTATATAAGGGACTGTAAAAGTTACAAAGTAAGCACCTTAGATTCATAACAATGTTTTAATACTGTAAACATGTTTCAGCAATACCATAATATTTCATGTGAACTGTACAAATAGTCTTTAGTGTCTGTGAAATGGTCCTTTAGGTTTGTGTCATGGTATGTTAAATGAAACTCCTTTAAATACTTTGTGCCTTTAATCACGTCTCATACAAAAACACTACAGTCTTGTTCCTCACCATCTTGTCTCTGCCGTCACTTCCGGCGATGCTCTTTTCATTCACATTGCCAGTACCAACCTTGCTACCCAGACATCTCCCTTTTTTTACAAGTTAAGAAAAGTACATCAAAACTTCTGCCAGACAAGGCAAATAGAGTATGTTCACAAAAAAAAATCTCAAAACACCATCAGGTGACAAAAACTGTCCTGAGACTGGCAATAACACACAATGATACAATCAATGCATTCCTCCTACATTATAAGTTTCAACTGCTTAATACAGCACAATACAACAGCTATATTAATGGTACAGTCACAGACACTACTCAAACTGTAAATTAACATGTTGTACAAACATAACACAATTTATGAAAC
>PNEQ01050499.1:0-12016 GCA_003012365.1 Medauroidea extradentata
AGTGTATTGATTTCCAAAAGAGTTCATGTAAAAATACCAAGACTATAATGCGTAAAACGTATGGCGTCGGTACTTATCTATCGCTGACAAGACGAAGCCGATGACGCCGCCGATCTTGCTCACTCCAAATCTAATAATAGATGCAAAACTAGGACCTCTTCTGTACTTGTCCTGTTTTCCTACGTTTTACACTTTGAAAATGTGGTCTCAAATCGTTACCTAGCATTATGACGCCGCCTGGGATCATCAGGTATAAAATCAGACATTTCCGACGCGATCCGGCCATTTCAAAACCCACCACCATTTTCCTTTCTCTTTAAACGTCACAACCAAAGAGAAACTGCAAAAGAAGCTAAAACCTAACAGAAATAAAATTTAAAATAAATAAAATGAATGGGGTGCTTTCAATATTAAATTAGTATATAGCATAGAACTAAAATTATGATGATCAATATAAGTAAACAAACAAATATTACAATTCTCATCAAAACAAACTAACACTGTTGATAATAAATATGCTAGTTATAATCCTGTCATAATGTAAGCAAAAATAATTATTATTCTGTACTCGTTACAACAGATACAATGAGCTCGCTCATATCGAGACGTCAAAGCCTTTTTCATACAAACATATGTCGCAATGCATATATGAATAATGTTTTTTTAATTTTTGCATGTTATGTACTTTATTTTTAAAATTGTAATATATTGCGTTTTAAATGTACGTATTTAAACATTTTAAGTTGCGTGATATATATTTATAATTTCTAAAAATTAATTTTTTTTAAAATTAGTTTCCTAGAAGATACTATTTTACGGCAACTAAAAAAGAAAAGTTAAAGAGTAATTTTCTTTCTTATGGTAACTAAAATGGTAGACACTAGTTACTATTTTTAGCTAGTTTGAAATTATTCTCCTCGCAAGGGTTGTAAAATAACTTTATGAAATAATTTTGTCATAAAATTGAAAAATTTCGTAACAAAACATTGTTCAACTTTAGACAATAAAATCGGTAACATAATACCTGAATTCGTTAAATAGATCCTTTGTTTAAATTCTCTCCCTCACCGTGTTCTGTAGCGGAGGATTTGGAAGTGGCTTGAACTTACGAAATATTGAACTCAGTTTGTACTTTTCTACTTCAAATTGAATTGAATGAGTGCCAAGGCCCTAAAATGTTATTTTTGAGACATTGTCGTAACTTTTAGTCGCTAAACACATTCGATAGGACTAAATTAAAACGTGGAAGTAAGAGATAAATGCTTCATAACCCCCCCCCCAAAAAAAAAACCTGTAATTCAAGAACAGTCAGTTAGGCAGGCATGAGTATCCACGCAAACTATGATTTCACAAACGAAATATTACTAACGACTCTTGTTACAGAAGACACAGCCAAGAAACTGTAGTTGTGCGCGGGCAAACATCAAGTTGTTGAAACTCACTCCTGGGCATTCAGCCAGAACTGTAGTTCACTGACAGAATCACAGCATATATTCAACATGCAGCTGTCCATTCACTGACCCTCGCCTCGCTGTCACAGCTATACACTGTAAACATTATCTGTAAATACACGCACACACACACACACACACACACACACACACACATATATATATATATATATATATATATATATATATATATATATATATATATATATATACACGAGTGTCGAGAGAGTAGGTATGGTAACAGTGTTCACCATACATCTGTGGTAGCGTTCATATGAAATTTTCAATAAGCAACCAACTGTATACTGGTGTTATCAGTCTTGTATATACTCAACATTTGCTCTGATGCAAGCTAAAAGTATCCCATACTGCCCGTGAGTTAAAACCAACCATTAGAGTTCAGAACGTTTTTTACAATGTACTGTACAACGATTACTTATTTTCAGATAGGTACGTGAAAAATTCTCGTTTTCTTTCAGGCACAAGCTGGAATTCCAGTAACTTGAAGTTTGTGCTAATTTAACACTTGATTGGCCGCTGACTTTCTTGTTACAACCTTGAAGTATCTCAGCCAATAATAGCAATGTAACTAAATGCAGGCACATTCCACTTTGTCAGCGAGCAGACAACTAACAACTGTTGCTTGTATTACTACACATATATTCTTGGAGGTAGAGAACCCACGACATTTTCCTGTCTCTCCTTACTTACAATGGCTCTGTTAATGATAGCGCATGCTTGCTGCTGTGAAATATGTTGAAGCAAGTGTGCTTTCAAAATTTACATTGCGATTATGGGCACACGAAAACGATTATTATTCACGAAAATCTGCTCATAGACATTACATATCATTCCACTTTGCTCTCAGCTTACGCCACTACAAATGTAGACAAAAGTGGTTGGGTGTTTACAGCACTTTATAAAAAACTGTTTATATTATATGGTAAGTTCCGCCAGTACACAGTATAGGACATTTACCACTCTTCAGCTTGCAAGAAGAACAATTATGTATCATTGCTGCTAGACTAGTGTGGAAATATAAGTACACATCTGACTGCTTTCTAAACATTTATGTGAACGTTACCATTGTTATAGGCATAACTATGATATTACATCTTCAACCTATTCATAGATTAGTGTGGTAAATTTATCAATCATTTTCACAGTACAGGATCTATACATGCCACAACTTTGAATTGTTAGAGCGTGTGAGGATTATCCATATAGCTAAGAGTATGAGACATTTTGGTCAGCACTTAACATCGAGGTCTTCAGCGCTGATGAAGGGTCACATGAGGCGAGTATGGAGCAGCACCGGAATGAAAGGGCGGGGGAAACTGGAGATCCCCGAGAAAACTCGCCGACCAATGGCATCGTCCGGCACGATTCCCACATGTGAAAATCGAGGGACCGACCCCGCCGGGAATCGAACCCGGATTGGATTTTTGTAGTGATAAGATGATTTTCTGCAGCTGTAAAATATCTCAGGAAGCAGAACATTGGAACTACCGTGACGAGTTAATTAGCCATTTTGATCGGAAGTATGAGAGATGGTGGTCCTTACAGAATGCTATTGAAAATTCTCTGAAGACCTCTGATGGAAGTTTGGGGTATAGATTTGAGGCGCAAAACCACCTGCTCATTGTTGTGAGATATGATTATTCCTTATTTTACAAAATTACTTAACCTTTACCAGCAAAACATTTATTTGTCTACGGAAACAACACACCCTTCAATCTATATGGCTAAAAATAAAGATAATTTGGTATGCTCGTTAGTGTCGTGATTTCCGGACCTCTTAAAATAGATAAAACCGAATTATTCAGGCTATCGCGTCTGAGAAAATCCCAAACAGAGTAGAGAACACAACGACAGAAACGTGTGTTCAACTTAAAACCATTGTTCCCACGTGTAAATTGATAGGGCGCCACATTATGTTCCGTAGGGTAAATAATAATATTGAAGTACTAGTTGGCGCGTAAATGTGATGTTAACTTACATAGGTAGGTCAGCGGCACCCTTAGAACTCACACATACCACGTACAATTCTGCTTAAGGGGGCCGCCTGCCCTGCCGCTGAGCGACGTACAGAGCTTACGTCGATACAAGTTTATTTGGAAACTTCTCAACGTGAGTCACACCAACTTAAGAACATTATACTTGTCTGTTATGATTTCAGGTTTTCCAGTAATACTCCAAGCTCGTGTTCGCGTGTCGGAAAATGGCGAAAATTAGTGTCGTGTGCACTATACTTCCAACTCGCTGACCTGCCGCTCGTGTAGCTACAGTGATACACGCTACTTATACCGTGCAATTGAACTTAAGGAGCCTCCCTAGTTAAAAAATTAGCATTATTTCAATACGCTTTGTTTATTATAGTTACACTATACACACACACTGTTTGTATTAATGACAGAAGGTGAATCTTGTTACAAGAATCGAAGTTATGATGTTGGAATAGCAATACGATTAAAATAAAATAGTTCAAACAAAATAGTGTGGGGGCCGCGGTGGCCGATGGGTCAGGCCTCTCACCTCCCACCAAGGTGACCCGGGTTCGATTCCCGGCGGGGTCGGTCCCCGGATTTTCACACTCGGGAATCGTGCCGGACGATGCCGCTGGGGGGCGGGTTTTCTCGTGGATCTCCCGTTTCCCCCGCTCCTTCATTCCGGTGAAGCTCCATACTCACCTCATGTCACCCTACACCAGCGCTAAAGACCCCGATGTTAAACGCTGACCAAAAAATCTCTCACTCACTCACGGAATAGTGCAACATAAAACCATCCTCTTTAAATACGTATTCTTTTATTAAACCAATAATTGACTTGTAGTTACGTAATTGCCTCCTTTTCGAATACGTTTCTATATTGAATCCATATACTAACTTATAGTCGTGAGAAAATAGACTAAAAGCGAAGCGTGATTTCAATTATCTGTCCCTGGTGAGTGCTGCAGTCTTTTCTCTTCTGCACGTTTAGATACTTTCCTCCGTTCCCGCCAGTCAATATCACCCTTGGTATCCACCCCTCAGTGTGCCTTCTCAACACGCCCAGCTGTCGCTACAAGTACACGACCGTAGGCCACTTGCTCAGATCTCGGCTATGTAGGGATGTTCCTTAACTTCGCTTAGACTAGACTAGGCTGGGTGAACATTCTTGCTATTCTGCTGTACCAGGCGACACTTGCATGGAGCGTTATTATATTAAGTGACCTCTACGTCTTGTCATCAGCACGACACTCTTGCGTTTTACTTGTAAGTTACGAGAGGTTAACATCTACCTTGTACCCACACATGATTACATGTATTATCCCTCTATGTCGCTCCAGTACGTAATATGAAATGTATCAGTGTATCACTGACTTTGTTGAAGCCCATAGGCCTAATTCGGTGGGTGGCAAGGGGTGGCAGTTGCCACCTTAAAATGTTGATGAAAGTAAAACAAACAAATTTCATAATGTATTACAAACTTAGGAATATGAAATTTACTTGCATGTTTTTTATTAGGCTACTCTTCTTAATTTAGATCAGTGTAACGCAATGATCTTTGCTTAGTGAAACACAATGGTCATTGCAAAGTGTATACACAATTTTGATAGAAAGTGTTCAAATTTTAAACCCTCTTGTCTCAAATCTAATTAAAACATCGCTAATGTGTTTCAAATAAATTCTGGATGGCAGGTGCGGTCAAACACAACTGCCTCAGCTAGCCCATTGGCCGCCGCTATACTCCTACAACTAGTCAACAAAGTATCCACTCAGAACGCTGTGACGCCCTGGCAACTAGTCACTTGTCAACAGTCAGTTCAGAGGTGGCTTGGTCATTGTACAGTGTAGTCGCATTGTGCATCTCCTGTTCTTTTAGTTAATTACTGTTTTCTTAACTGCATTATACAATTATTGAATTGGTCATTCGAGAAACCCAACAAATCCATGTTTTTTGACAAAATGGAGGTATCCGCAGGATATCATTAACGAAGGTAAGTTGCTTCAGTTAATATTAAAACAGCACATGTCCATACAAATAACACAGAAACCGAATGCTACACGACTCCAGTTCATTGAGAAACCCGTCATGTCCTGGACATGTGGGGCTTTTCAAATAAATACCTCGTACTGTACATGAGCAGTTTCCCAAACAACTGCCTCTGCAGTCTATAGAATGCAGCACCTTGTAGAACACATTGTGCTGAAACCTGTATTAGCAGTTATTACAACTGTTCCAAAGAAAGGCCTAAACGAGGTATGCTCATTTCTGCTCGATTACATGAACAATGAAATTAGCCCAAACATTAAACATCTGTTTTCTGATGGATCAGGTGGTCGAAATAAGAAAAACATTACTATCAGGTTTTTTTTGGCTGTAGTGCACACTAGCCGATTTCAGACAATTCACCATTATTTTCCGATCAGAGGGCACTCGTTTTTACCTTGCTATAGGGATCTTAGTACCATTAAAATGAAAATTAAATGAACTGGTTGAATGTACACACATCAACAGAATATGTAGAGCTCACAGTACAGTCTAAATGTAATCCTGGCAAACTGACATGAAAATTTCAAAGACTATAGGCCACAATTTTATAAAAGACGTGTAATATCAACAGAGTCTTATGGAGAAGTGTGCCACGTAATCAGAAGCAGTTCAATGTCTCAATTTTTATGGAATTCGTATATTCTGTTGACTACATTGGATCAGTTCAAGATAGACTTTTCATTAATGGACTCATTGATCATACGTTTGTACTTAAATCTTCTAGTGTTAAGCCAGACATGCCAATAGAATTAGCTTACAAAGATGGTTGTGTGCCAATAAACAAAAAGAAATCGATGACATCAAGAAATTGCGAATTTATTCCTTCTGAAATAGTGAATGACTTTTATGCAGAAATTTTTCTGTGGCCAACAACTGATGCTGCATACATTGAGCAATTAACCGTAACATTTTATTTATTTATTTTTTATTGTAAGTATTTATTTTATGTTAAACAGTGAGGAGTAGTTATCCAATACCTCGGAAGTAGTGTGAATTTTACATTATTGGCGATGATTGCCATGCATGGCAATTAGTTCATCCCCTAAACCCGCTTTTTGTTGTATTAATTGTTGTCTGTTATCTTATAGTTCTTGGAATGTAAAAAGTAATAATTTTATTTACATTGTAACACTTTGTTTGCAACCAAAAGAACGCTGTGTTCCATTTCTATGACATTTATTTGAGAAACCCCACATGTACAGAGGCTTAATTATGCTATTATTGTCACAATTTTTTTCTACATTTATGTCCGTTGTTTGGAGACATAACTACAGAACTGCTACATTACCTAGCAACAGTAATAGACTGTTTATATATGACATTTACTTCAATTAAAATATTTTTTGGTGAATATCTCAACATTAACTTTTCTGGAGATGTGGAGTTTATCGAATAACCGATTCAATTGCAGTAGCTAAATGGTAACAAACTTTCTACCGTATTTATTTCATTAGGTGTAATATACGTGCCAGTTTGTGATAATGTTTATTACAACATGTTTGCTATGGTAGAACGATAACATTTAACATTAGTCCTTGAGTGGTAACAGGTGAGTTGGAAGTCTAGAAACTGTGCTATCTTTATTGGATAACTTTGTAGCCTCTCTGTCTGCTCTACAAGAAATTCCACGCACGGATCCTGCCAGCGGTGGATAAACCAATGCTCTGTTTATTTACTTTGACTCCAAACAGTTCTAACGCTATGTAAGTTATCATCAAAGATCCTGCAGTCCGGCAGTGTGAACTGCAAAGTTGTGAAGTCACTGAAGAACATAATGCTGGAAGTAGGTTTTACGATCTTTTAGAACAGAACATTTTTTACACAATAGTTCAATAATTTCACCGAGGTAGCTGAGGAAAGAGGATTTAGTGCAACAGAATTGCTAAGAAAATGTGAAATTCTGGCGAAAATTGCCAGTACAAGCGAAGCTCCGTTTGAGACCTTGCAACTGCAATGCAAAGTGACAATACTGAGTCCTGTTATTGACATACTTCAGCAAGAGATAAGAGTCCAGGCTTCAAGAAAATTACTTGGGTTCAGCTCTGGGGTATTGTACCGAGGAACGTAGACTGGTCACTCGTCAATATTCAGTTCGTCCCTCTCATGCTGAAAACACCGGCGGGTGTGGAGTGTGGTACGGCCTACCCTAGTTCATGTTCCCATCCTTCTTGACTGCCACCCCGGCCAATACCTCAACCATGTAATAGGGCAGTGATGCAGCTATATAAATCTCACCCTCTCAAGTCCGTACTTATGTTTTAGGTTTCACCAAGCAGTTAAACTCGATTTTCTCGTCTTAAACGAGATTAAATTTTAATTGCTCGATTTTGGCTGGGTAACGTCACTAATCTCGCTTAAGTTCGTAATAAAATGGCGCGAGCACTGTATAATTTAGTATTTGAAGACAATACAGACGATGAAGGCTTTATTCCTGTGTATCTGCCTCGTCGGATTCGAGAAGTAAATCATTATTTTTATGAGTATGATGATACAGACTTCCAAATATATTTCCGCTTGTCAAAACAATTTGTCCATTCACTTTTATTGATACATGCACTGACAGTTAACTGCTCTATAATTTTTTTGTAAAATGTGACAAGGCACGTAATTGTGCGTAGTTACAAACTTTTGTAAATGTTGAAAAAATTTCCTTCTAAAATTATTAGTTAAAATGTTAAAATGATTTTGATTGCACAGGACAATACAGAAGTCACAGTGGTCTAGAGAATGCCGAACCCCCGTAGCTTGGTTGGTTGAGTGACCGACTTGGATACGAGGGGTTCTGGGTTCTATTCCCAAGTCTGGCTGAGTGTAAAATTTGTGCTTGTCCAATTGGTCTCAAAATTGTCTCCCGAAATTTACTCGGGGTTGCATAGATAAGTCACATTAAAGGAGGGGAGTGTTCGGTGCAGTGATGATGCGGAAGCTACCGCCTTGCCACTGGGATGAGTGGTTCGACGCTTACCACCTCCAATTTTTTTTTATTTTCAAAATAATTTCGTGTAAGCGTCCATTATTCAAAAGTTATTTGATAAATAAGTTCAGTGTTATTTATAAAGTACAGTGAGCGTTTAAATTTATTTTTTCCTTATTCCTTGTAATTTTACAAACATATACTTTGTATTTTATTGCAAGGACAACCATTATAGTTTTACCATGAATTTCTTTGGCAACTGGGTTTCCAAAGATTTTCTTTGTAAAAGTACAAAACATTTTTTTTTTACAGTTTAAGATGTTCTGTTTAATGTCTGGTACTTTCAGGTTAGCAAAAAATATACAGACGAGAAAATAACTAAACAATTGTGTGAAGATAAACATTTGCATTTGCAGCAAAAAATTAATGTAAATTATATTTGCTGGATTATCTTTCCCTGCAGGTCTTTCTTTCTGGCTTTGCTCCAAAGTTACCCAGGGGTACCTAGCCCTCTAGCTGTATCCCACTCCTAGATAGTATGATGCAAACACTCCCTCCTTCCTCTTCAAGAACGTTTTAACAAAGTTTCCAAATGAAATATTTCACGAACACACATTCGGCAATTTCTGACAAGTGTTCGGGTATTTCAGACACAATTAAGGCAACTCAGCTCACACAACCCATCGTGCAGCCAAGTTTAACTAATCTCTGGTAGCTTAAACTCGCTGTGTTGTTGGTGGAACGCACCTCTAACTTAAACTCAGGTTTAGCTCTTCATCGAGTTTTGTTAATCTCGCTTTGTGGCAAACGCAGAGGCAACTAATGTATTGAGGATGAATATCTGACAAGTGGTACCCCGGATGTATCGTGGTAGATCCACGATGTGACGCCATAGACCAGCTTCAAGAAGCTAGGATGAGAGCTCCAGTATCCTCTGCACAACCTTCGAACATATTGCATTTCCCAACGTAGGCACATACATAGTGGTGACCTTTGATGCGGATTTCGAGCAATAATGGTTCGGGCGAATTGGTCCTGGAGCATTTTAAGGATTGACTTGCTCGGGCGAAATCTCATAAATATGGAATTTCGTACTTTTTTTGGGATTGACGAGAAATTCTTAGCTATGTGTTGAGGCGATCATCACAGGTTGTACTTGAAGTTGTGTTGGTTGAAACTCCTTCTTGGGAGGAAGTCTGGAGGGTACCTGGATTCTGATGATTCATTCTGTCCACTGCGGAGTTGCCGTAAGTCCTCATAGACTCTGGTTCTGTAGGTTATGAGACTGAGTTCTCCTATGAGTATGAATGGTATGATCTGTCGATGTTCAGTCTATGAGGATGAACACCGGTAAGGTCCGCCTACAAATATAACTGGTTGGCGAAGTGGCTTCATAGAGGTTGGATTGACCTCGTCCTTATCTGCTGGGAGGGATAGGAAGCCAGACGAAGAGTTTGTACGAGGATCCCGCAATTATATCACGTATCGCGGCTAGCTGCAATGAAGTTATACTTCTTCAAGGCACATCTCTCCTTCAGTCAGGTTTCTCAATTTATATTACTATCCTCATTACAATTACTTTTAAATGTATTCATACCACCTGCCTTTGAAAGATAATAATAATAATAACATGGGTCCCTAGATATTCGGTTTGATAGAAAACTGTTCAACATGTGAGTCATGCCAATGTAGTTTATTCTGAACTTATCACCAAAGCCAAATGTTTGTTACGAGAAACTGGACTGTTCGCTGACATCTCCAGGAATGAACAACCTAGTACAAACATTTGGCAAGTGTAGACTGAGAACAGCCCTCCGCACACAAAATTACACCATTAAGCTATGGCATCATCTCTGATTGCCTAATAGAGGCGAGTTATGAGAGCGAAGATTGCACGCCAGTTAGTGACTTGCACGTGAAAGTAGCGGAAAGACGTAACGTGCGTGCTACGTCGTCCTAACAGCTTCCGCTCAGTTAGTCCTCGGACCAGTGAAATACGCTAAGCCAGGTGGACACTTCAAGTGGGAACAGTCCACCCCGCGCCTCGCATTTATTGTAATTTAACAACAATAAGCAGTACACGTATTATATCACGTTTCTGGTATTTAAAAGTCACACGGCATAGCTTCGTACATTTTATTAAGTTGGTTTCGCTTGATAATTGTTGTTAATATCATTTTCGTTAACAACAGTAGGTAAAATGCATCAGTTATTCCCGAAAATTACTAGCAACTGAAGCAGTGAGATTTTAAAAAATTTGTAGTTTCATTAGTAGGCACTAAAACCAAGCTGTGCGAATAATAAAGTTAAAATTCTGAAAAAAAAAATTAATTTGCAGCAAAAATGAATTAAATTTAAGGCCTTATTTAAATTATTTTTTTGTGGAGGTGGAAGAATGCAGGTACTTTAAAGTAAATAAAAATCTGTATGAATCCACAAGAATTTGCTAGGAAATGTATAACTACGGCAGCAATTGTGTATAAAACACAAAACACAAACTACATTAAAAGAGTCGCATTGCGTAATTTTTTTGTTTTATAGGCAAAAATTATTTTAACTTTGCTGAATATATGAACTTGAAAAGGGGCGAGAAGGGGTTAAATCTGTGAGGTAAGACGCCGAGTACTGATTCCCCTTAAAGGACATGGCACAGTTCAGAGATAAAATAATCAATTTTAAACTGTAGGTTTCTCGAAGCCAATATCAAAATTAAAACCACTTTTTGCCAAATTCCCGAACAATGATTTTTCTCGAGTGAAGTATTTCTGAAGAACAATCTCGGACACCAAAATATCGTACATTTAATCGTGGCATAACAGGTAACATGAACATGGTTGAAATTTAGCAAATGCAACGATCTGGGTAAAAGTTTGCGTATAAATTTGGCGGATATAATTATACAGAATTGTTGTTTTGTAGGTGTTTCCATATTAACTTTTAAGAACATAGATTTGAAATAATGTTTTTATTGATTATTTTATCTGCCACACCGTCTCAACTTTGTCTACCGTCGTACAGAGGCGGGTCGGATATCAACATATAGTAAGAGCTTGGTAGTGAACGAGGAAGCAAGTAATGTGCGTCACTATCGTGTTCTGTGACGTCAGCAGTGTGCCAGAGCACTGGCCAAGGACTTGCGACACTCGTGTGGCGGGGTTATCACAGCCAGCAGGTCATTGCCGTACATCCACTGGTCCACGAGACATTACACTGCGTCGTGAAAGTGGCGAGGACGATAACACCACCGCACAGCCTTCCTTCACCACCCTTATTGACCCCACAAGCAGAATTGTCACAAAATATTTCATGCAGAATGCTTTCCGTACGCGTGTGTATGTATATGTACGTATATGTATGTATATGTACGTATATGTACGTATATGTATGTATAGGTATGTATATGTATATGTATGTATGTATATATATATATATATATATATATATATATATATATATATATATATATATATGTGTGTGTGTGTGTGTGTACGTATATGTATAATGTCCAGAGACAAACGCAAAACAAGCACGTCACGCTAATTACGGGCTAAATTGATGACGAGAATGTCAGTGGTAAAATGCTGTATGACCTAATATTTTCGAGCACAATATAGCA
>PNEQ01050500.1:0-12020 GCA_003012365.1 Medauroidea extradentata
TTTACTTAGATAAGTTGCTTGAAATTAAATTAGCTTTAAATTGAATCCAAACACGATATAAATCCGATAACATTAACCTGTAAAATTAAATACTTTTCTCTTGCTTTAAAGTTAAATCTAAAAATAAAAAAGAAAATTTTAATATAAATTTCTCTACTCGCATCCCCAATTAATAGGTTGGATCCCGCCGTATACATCCTTATACCTGGTTAAGTTGGCCTACTTAATTTGTTATAAACAACAAAGAAAAAAATATTAAGACAAAAAAATTGAAATTACTGTATGATAAGAGGCCAAGTAAGTGCTACGTGCCAGTGCACGTCACATTATTCGTGTCAAGTTTTTCTGCACATGAAATTGATAGACATATCTGCTTTGAAGGAAAAAATGTGTTATTCCACATTTCTTTAACATAATGCTGTTTAAGTTTTAACTCTGCCTCTGGTGATGTTTTCATGATCAAATAAGTCATTTTAAAAATAATAGCAGTGTTACATGGTACATAGTTTTCAAAAATATTTACATAAAAGTGCCAAACTACTTCATAAATAGTAATGTGATTTTTTCCATTTTGCATACTGAAGTAGTAATAGAAACAACATATAAATTAACAATGTAGGTTTCAACATTAAAAAAATTATTAACTTGGTTTAATGATAAGTCATTATGTAACCTAATAACGTGCTAAATATATAGATCTAAGTATATCTTATTTCTTAAAATATTTATTGTGTTTGTTTTAAGGGCATTATTTTCTATTGTCTTCGGTAATACCAAGCAATTTTTCTTAAGACATGGCTGACTTTATTTATTTAATGTTTAACTATCAGAAGTAAAGAAAATCGGGAAGAACCATTTGCAATACAGATTGGCAATTTGACGTTGTTATGCATCAAGTAGCTGTAATACTAATTGTTTATTTTGAGTAAAACACATTTAAATGTCCTCAGCTTTAAAACATTGCAACTAAAAGTAATTTAGTCCTATAAAGTCAATATTGGGAGCAACAGACTGCAAGACTAAAATACTTCTTGTTTAACCTTCGAAATTTGAAGACCTATCAACAAGTTTTGCTAAATCCGAGACAGATTGTGCAACGGTAACTCGTTACACTACTATTCTGGAGGACCCTGGTTCGATTCATTCTTCCAGTGTGTGCCGGACGATGCCGTTGGTCGGCTGGTTTTCTCGGGGATCTCACGTTTCCCCCGCCCCTTCATTCTGGTGCTGCTCCCACTCACCGGATGTCACCCCTCACCAGCGCTGAAGATTTCGATGATAAGCGCTGACTAAGAATCTCGCTCACACCTCCAGCCATTCCAATTTGGTCTTCCATGATTTCCCTAAATCGCTCCGGGCGAATGCTGGGACGGATCCTTTATACAAGCCTTCGCCAATTTCTTTAACCATATATGATCTTTAGAGAAGGTGATTTATCGCGGAAAAAGTTGACAGTTTGCTAGGCTTCAATGTAATGTATTTATTTCTGATGCTTTAATTTCGTTACTGGCGAGTCGCTATATGGCTGGGCCAATGATAACTCTAGTATACTACTACTGAACGCCTGCGATTCGTCTGTAAAATCTAGACTATGCTTCATAACTGTCTGCCAACAATACATGACGCAGGTCTCAACACTGGCTTGCAGAATACGCTGGCAGGAAACGTTCTCGCGATTTTCCACCATGTCTAATGCTCTTGTATAAAGTAGTGTGTAACCTTGTTAACTGACCTTTAAGACTACAAGACGTAAATCCATATATAACTGAAAAAAAAAAACCTTAAAACTTACAACTAGCACGTAGCCGGTCCACGTAAAACTGCCCAATTTAACATCTCACGAAGAGAACTGATCACAATTGATAGCATCGTTTGAGGAACAACATTAAGTCAAATTTCTACCAAAATGAGATGGTGTTATAATTTTGTACAGATGTAGTAAATAAAGTGTGGTGTTTCTCTAATCAACCCACAATTCAGTAACTTGCTACAATCGCAAATAACGCATAATGTGGCTTAATAATATATGTTTTTATGTATATACAAAAGTATAGCTGTAAAACCCATTTTGGTGGAAAATTGACATATGTTGCTTCTCAAATAACTGATGCAATTGGTAAAATAACAATAAGACTGATTTCGTATGTGGTACCACACATTCGTTGGCGACGCCTATAAGGTAGCGTTAATTGTAACACGTGTATTTGGTAATAATGTCTTATGTCACATGTCTCAATATCGATCGACACTTTTGCTAGCTAGTTGTAAAGCACTTGACATTCATTTAGTCATCATCTCATTAATTAAATTTACGAATGTCATTCATGAAACTCAAATAACTATGAATTTAAGTTGGCGAAAATCATTGTGCGAGTGATCCAAAAACTGTGTGTATCTACGACAACAAAACTATTTAACAATAAATGCATTTTTCTAAAAGAAATGGACAAGATGTACCCCTTCCATAAATATTTAGCTTTTGTGTACGTCACTCTTCACCCTCTTGTTTTGCCATCACTGCATCTCTTAGTGGTTCAAAATGGTAACTTGATCGGTAGCAACAAGGTTTGTACTGTGCACGGAAACGTCTGTTCACGAAACTATTCCACTTGTGCTGACTGTAAAAATATACCAAAAGAAAACTGAAAATACACTTCAGGCAAAGTTGGGAAGTCGTTATTTAGACATTCTTCTCAATTGCAATACAGTTTAGAATTTTAATTGAGGGAAAAAATGTAATATGTGGGGAAAAAAATTAAAATGCAGGAAAATAACGAGGGATAGAGGTGAGAGACATTACTTGGCTTCCCTTCCCCTACACTCAGAGTTTACTTAAGGAGTCATCACCGGTTTCAAATGATCTCGTTTGACAGGTGGGAACAGCGAAGTGATAAGAGTCATAGTACCACGCTCGACGGGAAGCACGTCGCATCTATTTACAGCACGACACAGTGGCATGTAAGGTTTTCCTTGAAATCTTTTTTTCTATGGGGTTTTAAGCGGTACCCCTTAAATTATAATTTTTGATATTATCGAGCAAAGGCCAACTCGTGATTTTCGCTTTACACTTTACGAATTCAGGTGGTATTTTCGTTATAGTAAAAAATGCCGTTCATAGCCGTTTTGAGGGGCCCAAGAATCATATTTATAAAAAGTATGCTGAATTCTTAAAAACATACAAGCATAGTTTCAAGTATGTGTAATTTTTTCGTAGATAAACGTAATATGAATAATTAAAACTGATTTGCGTGAAAACTAATGCACGTGATACGCTACAACAACCCACTTTCCTGTTTTAAACGTTACTTTGTTTGTTATAGGTAGGGCTTCAAATAAAGTTCCCCGATGAGCGATGTGTGATGTGTGATTGCAGCTTGAACGGATGGCGCCAGGCAACCAACACGACAGGCCCAGCTCTGTACAGGTTTGTGCTGAAGATCAGCTCAGCTCCACAGGACACCTTCCTCAACATGACAACCTGGGGGAAGGGAAATGTCTTCGTTAACGGGTTCAACATTGGCCGCTACTTCAGTGTGGGTCCGTTACACAGCCTCTATGTACCTGCACCTCTGCTACGTGAGGGAAACAACGAGGTAACGCTTCCTCCCATCTCTTACTGCACATGCCACTTCTTGCTGTAGCGGTTTGTACGGGGGTTCCTGGTACGGTCTGCCTCATGTGACAGTTGTGACAGTTATGTTGGCAAACATGAATACAGCTGTTAACCATATAGCATGGAAGCTTACTTTAAGCCGAGCATTTGCCCTATAAATCTTAACTTTCCTAATTAGCTCATCTCAAGCATTTTATTTGATATTAAACTGGTATGAGAAAGCCTACCGTGAGTGGTAGTGACTTCGCACACATGGGGTGTCTTTGGTACACATTTATATTATTCTATTTTCCATAATTGTCAACAGTAAGTAAATATTAATTAAATCTCATGTGCATGTGTATTATTAGGATCTTATCGCAAGTAAATGTCTTTATTCAGAGTTACCATATATGCGAAAAGTAATATTTTGTGTCGTCCTAGAAAGCTTGGGTATCTTAATTCTTGCATTTGCCCTGGCAGACTTTTCTTTATGCTTGAATTGAACTTAACACTTAAGTTAACCATTGGCAGTACTTGTATGTTAAGCTTAGATTTAACTTAGAATATAAGCATTCAATAAGGTATACTTTTGTCAAATAGTAAACATAAAATAAACTTTCTCCAAGAATTTTGGCTCATCAACTCAAGCTTACTGTAAGATTCTTGTCTTACCATGGTAAGCTTATCTCAAATTAGAGCAAGCTTGTTACACTATCTGGGTACCATGTAGACAGCATTGTTTTTATCTTTGATAAGTGTCTTCCGCAAGTACACAGTGCTAGCTGTCGAACTGCCCAGTTCACAAATTCCTCTTTGAAATTTGTTACGAGCATAACTAAGAAGCAAAAGAGTAATGTAGGATGTGCGAAGCAGCAGTGCTGTTAGCTGTAGGCTTAGCTCTGGCAATGTCCTCTCTGAAGGCATAACACAGCACCTGCATGTTCTCATGGAACAGCTTTATGACCATTATAAAGTACAATAGGAAAATATCTGACAAAGCACCAAAATCAGCTGTTCATAATGACTAGTACTGATAGATGTACTATCTTTCTGAATTGTAGTTATCAATTACGCTTTTAAGTACATTTTCCCAGTATTTGAATGTGTAACACAAAAAAAATATTTCTCGAAATAATAATAAGAAATACTCGCAATTTGCCAGTCCACTCCTTCCTGCGTCTCTAAGACTACCCTTTCCAAAACTTTTCAGTCCCCTCACAGTCACCAAATCATCCTGCAAGACATTCCACTCCCTCACCGACCTCAAAAGCTATAGACTGCACACCCCGTTCTGTTCTCCACCACACCTTTTCTCATTGTTGTTTCCTCTCCCTCTGTGTCCATCCTTAGTAAGACGACAATGTAACCCTCCCCATCCTCCCTCTCCATTTATAACTCTATACACCCTTACCAGTCATTCAACTATTCTTCTATTATTCGTGCTCCGTCCCATTTCCTACATCATTACAGATAGCCTATGTGCCTAGTTACCTTACTCCACTACATCCTGTCCCTGCCTTCTCTAAATATCCTTTATCCACCTCACTGCTCTTCTTTACACCTTTTCCAGTTACTGCCTCTTTATGTACTTCCACATTCGAATTTCACTTTGCGGCAGCAAATTCCAACACTGTCCTACCCTCTTGCAGTACGTCTTTTCCATAGATATGGGACATTTTTAATCAGACATATAATAAATGTGAAAGTGGTGCCGAACTACACTAAATTTTTGTGATAGCTGCTGTCATTACGAGCTCTGAGAATACCCCGTAAAAATAACACCACTTGCGACAAACTGCTAATCGACCCCTTGAGACTCAATTTCATATCTCTTTGACGAATCCTCACCTAAAATCATGGCGAAATTCATAAAATAAAATGTTATGTTTACAGCAGACTTTGAATGTGTGGCATAAATCACAAAGACCAAATATTAATATTTTTAAGATTTGGTATATTTAAAGGAAACACCTATTAACAATAAACTAAAGTGTTTCCAAGTTTTTTTTTAATTTCCGTACAAATGAGTTATACATAATTTGTGAATTTAAGTTCTAAAAATGCCCCTCCATTTATATTTTCATACCCAGCATAAATTCTACATTTATTGCTGATACTTGGTTCCGTTAAGTGAAGTAACTTTGCAACACCACCTTAATATTATTCTGTGTGAAAATTCTAAGTAACACATCACTCTTAAGGACTCTTTATTAGTAAGGATGTAAATGGTAAAGTCTTTGACAATCAGAGATCCTGCAAACCTTCACTTGCAACGAAAACATTTGTTGCAAAGCAACCCCAAAATTAGGCATAGTTAACCCACTTTACGGTACCACTTCTTAGCTATTGATTTTTATTTCTATATAATCAGTCTGTATTACAGGTCCTCGAATATGAGATACTGGTACTATAAAATTGGATGTATAGGGACACTGGGGTGAATAGGGACAAAATTTAAAAACGAAATTTATAGTAGACGGTTTTTAAAACCCGAGTTTTTCCTTAAGGTTGGCAAATTAATAACTTTACAAAAAGTAATTGCATAGAAATGTAATTTGATTTATGATAAAGGTCTAAGCTAGGAATCTTTCAAGTTTTTGTCATTATTCATCCAAGCGTACCTTCTCATCCCAATTTGCAGTAACTAGATGATGTATCTTCTACTCTTGACTAAATATATTGTAGATAATATATATTGAGTTTTGTAGCTACAAGTGTATACTAATGTTTAATATTGTTCCAGATCACAGTCTTCGAGTTGTACTCACCTGCATCCCATCTCACGTTCACCACCAAGCTTATTCTAGACAACAAATGACATCATGTGGTGCTCTTGACATTGTAGTAATGATTACTGCACTTTTATTATAATCTTATCGTTTCTTTAATTGATATGATTGATAGTTTAATTACATTTTTGATTATTAAATAAAATTATAGTATATTTGCTGTCTTTCTCTTACTACTTTAACTCAATCAGCGGCATAAATTTCAAGAGGTAGGTATGTCAGAAAAAAATTGAATTAAAAATGTTTGTTGACAGCCAGGGAAAGGCAGTCCAAAAATTATTATTATAGTGAAGTGTTCGACGTTCATGTTCACAATAAATTTTCATCACATAACTAATTCAGAGGTTGGCGGTTGAATATGGACTAATATAATGAAAACATTCATAAATATATCTGTTCCAGCAAACTGGTGGTGTTCCTTTTTCTGTACATCTTCCTCCAATTATCAGTAATGTTCTAGTACAGTTTATACAACTGAACTATATGCAACAATAAAGTGCATTATTTCTTTATCCAGTTGTAAACATGAACAACAAAGAATTAAGTAACATCACATTTGACACCTCATTCAAGAAGCACAGCCATGCGGGCTGGAGTAAAAATTTAGGTGAAGTTAAGCCCCTGGGCGTCACGAGTGGCAGGGGTGAAGGAGGAAACTCAGGGCACGTCATAGACAAAAAGGTTTCACTGTATCGGCATCTCTTACGTTACGTTAATAACATTGACCGAGTACAGCTTGCGACAACAGCGCCTTGCGCCCGGGACGGTACAAAAACAAGATGACAGCCATATGGCAAAGATGATACATGAGTGACGGGACACTCGAATTTACCTATCCACCAAAGTTCACGACCGTGCTGCCATATATCGGTGCGGCATTTAGCTAGATTTATCGAGCCATTCTAGCGGTTAATCTAAGAACTACTTCGACTAGCATTTGATAGGCGGGCTATTAAAATCTTTGGTACATATATGAATGCACAATTATTCACTATATCCAGAAAATATTACAAAATCCTGGGATTACATATTTCGTCAACAGATGTTTATGTTTATATATATATATAAACTAATATTAAGGGTGGTATAATCATTGAAAAATTTAAGAATATTTTTGTAAAATAATGGAAATGAAGAAGCATTTAATGATAACAAGTTGAGCATTGTTTCATACCACCGTGACCTTGAAATACACTCTAGAATCACAACTATACCTAGCACCCTAATGCAAAATAATAGGGTGGCTACCCCTTTAATTACATGCCACTTTTCTACCATCAGGAGTTATGAACTTTTAATACGGTTTTCTACTAGAGAAGCACGTCAGAAGTAAAAAAGGTCGCCTAGTTGTAAATGCATAGGACCAACATTTTCGTGTAAATTTCGTAAAAAGAGTGAACTGCAGTAAGACAGTTCCTACTACGTAGGCAATACGGCATACACGTTTGAATGGCTGGCTGCCTTAACAACTGCTATGACTGAGGGATGGGAGAGAATGGAGGCCTAACATCTCATCAACAGCTAATATCATTAGATACAGTAACACAAATAACTGAATAATGTCAGCGAACCGGGAAAGGAATCGGCCATGACCAATATCAAGGGATTCAACACATCATTCGCCTTGAGAGATTTCGGGAAACCGTGGGAAACAGGAACAAAAATGGGCGGAGTCGGGAATCGAACCCGTAAATTCCTGCATGCACTTGCACCACCTAGCTCGTTGACAAGAATGGAGGAATGTTGTTGAATAACGTTATCACAAACAAGGTTACAGTACAAGTAACAAAATGTTTAAGAACTGTCTGTGTATTAAGGTACTGCTATTTTTAATACCAGTTGTAAAATGTTGGTTTAAGCTCTTAATTACTGGCATTTAAACATCAAATCCTGTTCATTTTAATGTCATAATTTAAATGGTATTTGTATTTCTGTTATATTTGGGCTGACTTTATTACTTAGAATTGTAAAGTGCTAATGTTATTTCAATTTTGCTTTTATTAATATAAAGATTTCTCAGTACGTAAGTAATAGAGCAGTTTAGTGCAGCACCGGAGTGATTTGGTGAGGCAAAAAAACATTATAAGTGCAGTGGAGGTTTACATACTCTTTGTCGGAGTGCAGTTGGCAAAGAATAAGCATGGACGCGACTGAAGGAAGGGACTGTTCCATGAACTGTGATGGCGAATGGACGTGAGTGAGCCACCGAACTACCCTGGGTCGAAGTCCTGCACTTTTGAGTTCCACTGAAGGAATGAAGGAAGGATGTGCCGCTGGCCAGTCCAGGAGACTTGCTAAGATGATCCCATGTTGCATTGGGAGGTTTAAAAATTAAGAATCCCCTCTAAAACCTCCATCTCAGTAGTGTTAACGTCCCGCCGCCGCGTTTCCCCGAACAGAACAGTTCAGTAATATTTTTGGACGTATTTTGTTTAAACTTACGGAGACCCCTGAAATTTTGAAGGTCTACCTGATCATAGTTAGCAAGTGAAAACTATCAGTAATTGACAGACAAAACTGAGAATATTAATTCGCCGTATGTGTGTGCTGCACGTTCGTTTGTCGTCCTCCTGCACTTTGTTACGTTATCAGAACTTACTTAACTACCTACCCTTATTTTCACTTCTACTTTCACATAGTATTTGAGAGCATTCACAACTTATTTTCTTAGTAATCCTTTTATGTAAGGTTATTAGGACGGCCAGTACTCTTTAATGAAGTCACGAATTAAACGAATTATTTTATTTTGGACAGAGATTTTCGTGTCGTCAGTAGTATTCCATTTTATACTTTAGTATTTGTGTGTACGACGTCATGTCACAATCTGTCTTCAATAGTCTGTTTTCTGTTTGTCCCTACATAAATTTAGTTTTCTTTATCACTCATTGCTGTGAAAATACTTCAATGATTGTAATATAAATAAGAAAATATTACATTGTGTAGTGTGTTTGGATCCATAAAGTTCACTGAATTCACTGATGTGTACTCTAATACATTTTGAACGTTATGAAATGGTAGAGTATAGTACATCTATTAAATACGATTACATAACATTTAATTGTTACGGGTTTTTCTGGATGACCTCACAAAAATTCTAATTCGTTTCCTCACTTTTAATGCCCCACCGCGCTTGTTCGAGATTTTATGACTGCGGATTTTTATATGAACTTCCAGAATGCATACCCCTGTTTTACAAACATGTTTATTGATCAGTATGACGTTAGTACCAGAACTGGATTATTCTCTCAACTGCCGACGACCCACTGCTTTCGTATGTAATCCTCGTTAGTCGACTACAATAATACATGTACAAGAACGTGAGGAATACGAATAGTATGTCTGTAATCACACATTGACTTAAAGCGCACAGACAAATTATTGCGAATGTAACAGTACTTTATTGTTAATGCAGCGTGTACAGTACGTGCATATTCCTCCATTCTTGTCAACGAGCGAGGTGGTACAAGTGTATCACGTTGCAGGAATTTACGGGTTCGATTTCCGACTCCGCCCATCCTTGTTCCAGTTTCCCATGGTTTCCTGAAATCACTCCAGGTGAATGATGGGTTGAACCCCTTGATATTGGTCATGGCCGATTCCTTTCCTGGTTCGCTGACATTATTCAGTTCTTTGTGTTACTGTATCTAATGATCTTAGCTGTTGATGAGATGTTAGGCCTCCATTCTCTCCCATCCCTCAGTCATAGCAGTTGTTAAGGCAGCCAGCCATTCAAACGTGTATGCCGTATTGCCTACGTAGTAGTGTAGCGTGCTACGCTACAGTGATTAAGTGAATGTGTCAAGACTCGGTCTCCGAAGCGCTTAGGGGGAGGGGATATTGGATTGAGTTTATAGGAATTGAATGGCGTGGTTGTATTTTCTCTGTATTGAGCCACTTAAGTAAAATGCTTAATGTAAGAGAGGCGCAGAGTTGTTATTTCAGTATACCCCCCTGGATAGTTACATCAATATTGTTGTTATTATCTTTTTTGCTTGTTTCTTCCTAAAGTAATTTGACCCTAAACTAGTTAATTTTGTCGTAACCTTACTGAGAGGCTAGAAGGGCCTAAGGTTACTACAAATAACACTGCGCCACTCTGCTCAGGAGTGTCAACCTAATAAAAAAAATGCAATTTTTTTGTAAACATTAGTTAGTAGGGATATATCGTGTGTTGTCGCTCAGTAGATTTAAGTAAGGGGACACGGGGTGTTCCTGTATAGTTTTACGGGACAGGTTGAGCGCTTATTTAGGACTGACAGCTTTCTGTGAGGGGAAATAATTTTGTGCTTTGGTGCCATGGCAACGACCTGGATGTATTCCCTGGATATACCAGGATTGGTTATGAATTTACAGGCCACGGGGGTCGCTTGTGCAGAGAGTGATGCAATCGAAAAACTTAGGGAAAAAATGGTGAGCATCATCAAAAAACAGGCAGAATCATTAGGGGATGGTGGGGCAGATCAAGCTCAGTCCGAAAGGGGGGGGTGGGACTTCCATAAAGAAAAATTTGATTCTCACCTCTCTTCAAGGGGTGCCAACCTTAAAATCATTTGATTCACATTCGTTATTTCAGTTCGTGAAGGCAGTAGATCGTTTGAAAAGGAGTCGGTTGTTAGTTAGTGACCATGAAATGATTCAGGGGTTAATACCCCATTGCTCGGATGTTGCATTGGATGTGGTATTAGAAGCCATTGAACAGAACACAAATTGGGATAAGCTGAAGGCCAAATTGTGGGAGGTTAATTGCGCAAAAAAGGTTGGTGAAGGATCTTGAAGAAAGTTATATTTATAGGTTTCATGGTAAACATGAAAAGGTGAGTGACTTCATTCAGGAAATTAATGCAGCATGTTCAGCGTTATCCGTTACACTTACAGATTCTGAATTCATAGACCTTATTTTAGAGAACTTAACCCCTGAGGCTAGGCAGCAATGTGTATTTTTATCCATCCCGAAGACCTTAGCTGAGTTGAAGGTCTGGGGAGTGAAAGTGGACAATCAATGGTAAACTAGTCAGCAATTGACGAAGCTGGGGAAGTCTACCTTCAGTAATACAGCTTCAAGGCAGGATAATTCGGACCATCAAAAGGAAATGACATGTTTTGTGTGCAAGGAGGTTGGTCATTTGGCTTCATGTTGTCCCTTGAGAACAGCTATGGTAGAGAGTAATAAAGGGGGTAAGGAGGGCGTTTGTTTTCGGTGTCACAAGGCCGGACATATTGTTTCACAATGTAAGGTTAAGGATTCGCGGGAATGCTTTACGTGTCATAAAGTGGGACATTTAGCAAAGGATTGTAGGAGTAAAGGGGACAGTAAGGATTCCAAAAAGCGTAAAGAGGAGGATCAGTCGTTAGCCTTGTTGCAAAAGGATCAATGCTCTCAGAAGAAGAGTACTAACATTTGGGTACCGATTTTGGTTCATAATCGTGAGGTGTTAGTGATGGTGGACACTGGAGCTACCTCCTGTTTCATGAGTCAAGAATTTGTTAGTGGCCTTATGAGGGAATGGCCGGAGTTGAAGACCCGTTTAAAGGTGGAGAAGGGTTTCACTTTACAAGTAGCAAGTGGAGAAGGCTGTAAGGTCCGTACTAGGGTTGAGCTGCATTTTAAAATGTCAAAATTTAGTTGGACGAGGTGT
>PNEQ01050501.1:0-12021 GCA_003012365.1 Medauroidea extradentata
ACAGGGGTCTAAAAATAGATATTTCATCATGTTTCGGATGTGCTAGTAGTCACGTCCGCCGCCCTCGAAGGGTTAAGACGCAGTTGGGACAGGTATCTATGACGTAGGTTAGGCGGGATTCCCACTATGAGCCACCCGGGCTTTGAATCATCGGCCAGCCCTCAAGGTGTTACGAAACAGCCGCCGACCACTGGCCTCCTGGAACATGGCACGCAACAATATGTACAGTATTTGTAGTATATTCATTTATCTTAGCACGCATGCTCTGATAATAATTCTGTGTGCCCTTTCACTCTGTGGCACGCGTCGAATAATTTGTGCGTTTGCCTGAGACACATAAAAATCAGCTTGGACGTTGGGCTAATGTTATTTGCCAGCAAAAGTAAGCGACGCCAACATTGGTAGTTGCTTTATTTTCGCGCACTAGTCGTTGACTGTGTTTAGCGGCGGCACGAAATTAAGTTCGAAGTCAATTAGTAATAACAGAAGTGGGCGCAGGTGTACGCATTGACTTTGAGTAAGGTTAAAATTTTTCGCGCACTAGTCGAGAACTGTGTTTAGCGGCGGCACAAAGTTAAGTTCCAAGCCAATAAGTAACAGAGTGGACGCACGTGTCCGCAACTTTGAGCAAGGTCACAAGTTTATGATTTTATTCCAGCAGTGTGCCGACAGAAATCATGTCTGACCTACGTGAGCGCTACCAAACCTAGACAGACAGTTCGTTGAAAAGCAATGCTAAAGCTAGACATGCTCGTTTACACACACGACCCCACCATGTGTGATTATTATTATTATCTTTTTTTTTTTTTTTTTAACTTTTTATTTTTCTTTCTTCCCCTTCAGCTGTCCAAATAGACTCGTTCCAAGACAAAAAATAAGTGGCTTACTTACCCACGCACTTCTTGACGGTGTGTATGATTCTTTAACAATGCAAAGGTCAGCCCGCAAGGATTTATTGCTTCTCGCTCAAATTTATGGGACGTTAAATTATAATTTATAATTAATGTACAGTAAATGTTGAAATTGCCATTAAACTAAAAGATAAAAACACCTACGGCCGACTGTGTGAGCATGAAGGTGAATCAGAACAGCAAATGCACTGACACAGGATGCGTCCTCTCATCCGCCGGCCTTGTTGCTTATCTCAAGAAGCTCAGAGTAGCAAGCTAAGCAGAGATAAGCACGAGTAGTTGTGTGGGTGCGTGTGTGAGGGAAAGAGACAGTGCTATCGTATCTCCCAGAGCGTGGTGTGTGTGTGACTCAGGTATAGCACAGCCGGCGGCAACTATTCTTAGTGAAGAAACAGCATATGTCCGGCATTATTCAGCCAGAACACGCAGTTCTTGTTCCAAACAGCCGTGTCGCACGAGGGGTGGAGGTAATCTGTACATCCGGCTGTCAAGATAACAAACACCTACTCATTTCACAAGGTAACGTACATCGTCTCAAGCCTGCTTCACATGGCAACGAATCGCGCTTCAAGCCTGCTTCACACGGCTCACCGTGCATGTTTCTACTCATAAAATTCTTATTTTCATGGACTTTTTTTTTGCGATTTTTTGACGGTTCCTCTAAAAGACTTCGCTATAACCGTGTTTTCGCTGTTTCTGTGTACGCTATGACGGGATTCTACTGTGTGCTACATACAAACTGGTAATAGAATATGTACAATTTTTGCACCAGAATACTCATTACATTTACATTAAATGAAAACATGCAAGTGGAACCTGTATTATATAGTCAACACTCACTCAATATGCATTAGAACTTAAAGCCCATCCCATATAAGAATTCCGTATCTTGACAGACGATGCTACCAATATTTATAACATGCACCAGAATAACATACCGTTTAAAACAACCGGACATGATCGTATGGTCTGGTGAAACGGTAGTGGTAGACTTGAACAAGAAATAGGTTAATTTCCATTGACGACATTGAAAGTAGTGTGTATTACACGTGAAAAATATGCAAGTAAGCAGTTTGGAAGAACTGTAATATAACAACACGGCTCAGTACCCAGTATTAGTCATAAATATAACTATTTTATTCTATTCAAATTACGTCATTCCTGTAACTGTTTAACAAACAACTGCACCACTATCAGTCGACCTATACCGTCAACTAAAACAAAGGACGGCAATTGTGAGTGAGCTTCTCGTATGTGTTTGTGATTCTTATTTATAAGGTGTTATTTTAATATATTGAAATGCAGGGATAAAAAAACCTATATGTCTTGGAAGACGAGAACAGGAAAAATGTTCAGCCTTGATAATGACCGCCCAGCAGCTTGGCATGTCTACAAAAACCAGTTGCAAAGTAAGAAGCACACAATCCATCCAGAGAAAAAAATTACTACAGAAAATTTTTAAAAAATGTTACCTACCTTATATTTTAACAGATTTTTTTGGGTAAAAACATATGGTTCTCGTTGTAGGCGCCGCCTATTATGCTTTCTTTAGGGTGCCGACATGGAAAATTTTATGATTAATGTTTTTTTTTTATAGCAAGTACGTAAGTGGTACTATATAATATAAATTCTACGTGATATTTTGTGCCTGTCAACTGCGAAAATGTAGGCCTACATATGTATTATCAAAAGAAAACGCCAGAAGACCTAAGTTTATGTATTTCCCGGTCATTAAAGTGTACTTGTTTAATCATATGTACTGTTACCAAAATGATTTAAATCTGATCTGGGCAATTATACCTACCCAGGTTTGTTTATTACTACTTACACTTTACGTTGATGTATTACTTCCATTTAGGTTGTTAGAATTCAAAATTTTTACTATGTTGTCTACAAAAAATATTATTACAATTTTTTAAGTATTGTGAGTGGTACGATTATGATAACAACATTGATATTAAATTTGTTCTAGTTTCAAAGGTAGGCCCTACCATACAAGGTAAGTTTTTTTTTTGGATAGTCTACTACATGAAATTAAAAATAACTGCTATATGTTCTAATAGTGCAGACCAAATTGATGGCAACAAGAAAAGTAATTGCAATAATGATTGTATGGAGTATTTTATTTTAGTTTAAAGATGTTTGCTTGCATTGTCATATGTTTTTGCAATTTCAGTTTGTTGTAACCAAGTAAGCTACTGGTTAAACTTTTTAGGTGTAAAGAAGAAATAAAAAAACAGTAATAACAATTACTATATACATAAGTTACTCATACATTTTTGTTTATTTTTGGTAATGCCCTTAAATGTTACGACAATTTTGAGCACACCTAGGAAAATATACGATAAATAATGTTCAATATTGAATGATTATATTAACTTAACATCTGTAGAGTAGGCTATTCATAACTATAATATGATGTAATTATCCATTAACATTGCCCACCTAACCCTAAGATTAATACGCAGCCAGTATTTAAAAAAGACTACTTGTCTGAGTGAGTGAGAGATTTCGGTCAGTGTTTAATAACATTGAGGTCTTCAGCGCTGGTGAGGGGTGACATGAGGCGAGTATGGAGCAGCACCAGAATGAAAGGGCGGGGGAAACAGGTACTTGTCTGAGATCTAAAATATAATCAAAAGAAAATCACAACAAATTTTGGAGTTTATTGCAATCAGATACCTTAAGGGGTATTAGTCCCTAAATAAATAACGTTAAAATGAACTTGAAATTTTTAATTTTGTAGTAGACATACATGACAAGTATTGGAGAAACATAATTTTTTTAGAAAAAAAATTTAATACATGTTTTGACGCTTTAAACCAACTTTGCATACTAATTTTGCAGCCCTTACAGCAAGAATCAGAATAAAAATTTTTACCAATTAATGCATTCACTTGCTAGATTAAAGTACGAGGAATTACGTGTCACATTCAGTTTTAAAAAACAGTTGTTTGAAACAGTTCACTAATGCATTTTACACGCTAACGTAAATGCATTTTTTTCATAATTTTTTGTTATGTAATTTCAGTAGCAAATTTAGACACTTAAACCAACGATTTGAAACAAAAATACTACACTGTATAATACTGTTACGTTTGAATGAATTTTGTAAGCAAAAATATTGCAGTTTGTTAAACTGGTTCACGAAATGTAGACATAAAATCAAATGTATGTAACGATGTGTTAGGTTGACTACAAGTTCCCTGTGAAGTGCTTCCATCTGGTGAGAAAGACAAGAAATATTTGAACTGTAGGAAAGCATGTCCCCCCCCCTTTTTCTCATTCTTTTGGACAGGACCTGTGTCACGTACAGTTGATAGAAGGGCGGGGAGGTGGGACGCGAGACAGCAGTACCATGAGAACATGGGAAGAAAAATGCTTCCAGCCAGACTGGCTTACACTGTGGCAATATCTTTCGAAGGTAGTCACAAGATCAGTACGGCCTGCCCATGTGCCTGCCATCAGTGTAGGCAGGCTGCTGAGAATGCGAGTTCTTTAGTGTAACACTTTCCTCTAAGGTCTCTATTATTTATATTCACTTTATTTACAACATATTTTACTGCTAAAGTAATCTTTTTTAACGATATTTTTAAAGAACGTTTTATAAAGATTAACAACAGTTAATCAGACGAAACAACAAAGCAGGAGCGTGGCATCCTCTTTGTTCCTTTATAATGATATTAGTTTACCAGGAAGAAATTTATGTATGTAATATATTTCATAAAAGAATATCATATATCACTTTTACGTAATTCATAATGAAACCAAAAATTAACTCATTTAGAACTTTTCGATACACATATATGTTTCTTTTATTTTTAGTTTACTGAGGAAATTAAAAAGTAGCATAGTTCCTAAACTGAACACAAGCTGTGTTGCAAAGAGTAGCTGAAATACCTACATCTGCTTGAAATTCCCGCTAACCTAAATTACAAATTGGTAAGTTTGGACACTGCTAAAACGTAAAGTGGTGCAGGTACAAGCATAATTGTCACGCTTCAGTAAAATTTGTTTCGAATAGAAACTTTTTTTTTTCAAACGAAATTTGAGGTAGCTCAAGATATGTTTCTGAAAGACACGCAGTAAAATTTGTTTTCAAATTCAACAAAATATAAATGGCACAGATTTTAGAGGAAGGCGTTACACTGAACAACACAGTATATGTAACACTTTACTATGAATACACGTAGTTTATTTTAAACATTAACTTTTTACTTTTCGTATAAACATTGAGACAGAACTGCATTTATGCAGCAAGACGCCACACTTGAAAACACACAATTTACTTTATATTGCACTGCATTGAAAAACACACTGTAAACTTTGTTTTAATCGTAAACTAAATATTTTTGTGCAAATTTTCAGATAGATAATACAGTGAAAAACATAGAGTTAAATTTTCCGCTTGCAAAAACGCATACAAATTTCACTCGAATACAGTACTGTTCCTATTTTAATAATGATTTTGCTTATGCACTGTTGCTGAAAATAAGACAAGGCAATCGAAATTAAAAAAAAAATCCTCTTACCTCAGTTCACTGCAATAAATATGAAGTTTCAACTGTCGCTTTCAAGAGTTTCAATTTCAGATTCGTAATTTAAATACGAAGCCTGATGATGAATGTCCTGGTAAACACAAATTTTCGCAGCGCTTTAGATTCTACGTACGGGAACTTAGGCAATAACATTTGAAAAATGTGTTTTCACGATTCCTTTCTTTTTAACCTAAGTCTGTCCGTGACATAAGTTAAACAATCACTCAGCAGTTGCAACAATACTTATTTTTTCGGACGGTACAGCCAGTCCACCAGGGCTTAATGCTTCAATCCATCTTCCAGAAAAAATACTGCAATGAATATTTTCAAATATTTGCAAAATAGTACAAAATACTAATTTTATATAAAATTTAATATTTCCCTACCATTTGAAGTTGATGAAACAGAATCATTTAGAACACTTGTTGGAAAATTGAGCTACATATCCCGCGCTGTATCTCGGCACTTCTTTATCTTGTATTGAAATTTCAGCCAAGCCCTTGTCATTCACAGATGTCTCACTATTGTCTATATCACGGTTTACACTCACAATGTCTCTGTTTCGGCATTTTTAACCACACTGACAAACATCGGACTAGTTAGATATGGTTTATTTTCTTTTTTTCATATTCGGTAATAACAGCTGATGAACCGAAATTTGGTATTTAATTTCCTAACACAAGCATTCTCGGTCACTACTTGAAATCTGTTGGTGTTGGATTCTAATATGTGTATCCAATATTCCGTATTATAGAGAACATATTTTCTAATTTATGCAACTTGTCATAATAAACTACAGCATTTCAGTTTTTAGCAAGTAGCTATACGTTTCCATGAATGATAACACGGAAATCAAAATACCTTTCTGGAATGGCATTATCACTTTTTTCGGAAATTCTCATTTCCGCATCAAAACTTTTCGTTTAAATAAAACTGTTAATCTGTTGCTCTACATGCACACCAAATACGCTGTGCCAAGAATTTTTGTAGTCATTAAGTAATCTTGAATTCAAAATATAAGTGTTGCCATATGGTGAGAAAATAACTACGTGGCATATTTTACTTTTTGACGTATACTTTTCTGACGCCATTGCTACTTATACCATTCTGTAAGGACCTAACGCTCGATCTTCTGTTTGTTGTAGCAAAGTCGAGAGCAGATATTAATTTCATTGAACGAGAAAACCGCCGAATTTTCCAGTAAACTAATAGTTTTCGTTTTTTTTTTTTTTTTTTTTTTTCCCAAATCAAAAATTGACACAAGTTCCTAGTACATTTCCTCAGAGTAAACAATCCAGGTAACGAAATCCCAACAGTTTCAAAGGTAAATATACGCTTTCCGGGAAACTGAACGCAATGTTATTGTTGCTGCAATGTCACTGTCTTTCCATCCTGCTTGTCCTTTTTCAGAAGTCATTCTATTTGCTGAACTGTAAAAACAGTTTCTAAGATTTTATGTACCTGAGTCCTAATGGCTTTAGGCCAACGTTTATGATTAATTTTTAAATGCAACAACTTTTGCATTAACTGCGCGCATTTAGTTTTCATTTCCTTCTACTGCATCTTTGTTATTAAATTCTTACTGTACTGTGTTTGCCTTATTTTTAAGACATAAAACTTATTGCTGAAAATTTTGTAACTAAGTACTGATACTAATTGCATGTGGCGGTGGGCACGTTTAACCTTTCACGTATGATTATGCTAAGATGGACGGTAGAAAAGAATTTTCAGAAAATAATTGAGACAATGAAAATTTAACGCTGACGTTGTGAGAAATTTTGAATGAGCTAGCCTTATCAGGCTAGGCAAACACAGTAGGCTATATTAACAGTCAATTCATAGCTCTCGTTATGTAAAAAATAATAATTTCTAAAAAAAAAAAAAAAAAAAAAAAATGTACTAACTTGTTAATACATAGAGCCGGGCCAAATCGCGATGAGGAAAAAGACAAAAACATTACAAGCTAACCGTATTATGTTGCTCTACGCTCTATTCGCCAGGCACAGGCAAGACCGCGCGGACTGATCTTGTGACGTCACGCCACCCTTCCTCGGCCAGAGGGGTCGGTTTATAGTCCAGGAAAGATACGAGAAAAAGGGGTCGATTTATGGACAAACTGCAAGAAAATGTTTTTAACGTCAAAATTTGCAGAAAAATTCGTAGAATAACATATCCGAAATCCACCGAAATCCACCTTTCGGTATTTACTTTTTTCCCGGAATTTGTCCAGAAAAAATGCGGAAAAAATTAATAAGTAGAAAACGGTGCATCTCACGAGAAAACGTGTAGAGAAAAAAATTAAAGAGCATAACATTTACCTTAACATATCCAAAATTCACGAAAATCCGCTTACAACTTCTTTTTCCAGAATTCTTCCCCGGAAAAATATTATATAATGAAATGAATCGAAAAAAGTGCACTTTACAGCAAAATATTTCAGATCAATAGGTAAAGTGCATAACTTTTCACGTAAAACATTCTAATTTCATACTAATTCGCATGAAATCCGCTATGTGTTTTTCAGAATTTGTTCCGAAAAGGCCATAATTAGAAAAGGTGATTCATCGCGGGAAAAGTTGACTGTTAGGCTTCAATGTAATGTATTAATTTCTGATGCTTTGATTTCGTTACTGTTGAGTCACTATTTGACTGGGCCAATGACAAACCTTGTGCACTTTTACTGGACGTCTTTGATTCGTCTGTAAACAACTAGACCGTGCTATATAACTATCGGCCAACGATGCATGACGCAGGACGCTACACTTATTTGCGGAATACGCGGGCAGAAAACATTCTAGCGATTTTCCAATATATCTAGCCATAGTGCAATAAAACCGAAACCGCACTTCGTATGCCAAAAACTATGGAGAAAAAAATTATTAAAAATACACAAAATGTATAATATTGCACTAAAAGTTTACTTCTTTCCGCTTAAAAGTAATAAACTTTTCATTATACTGGGTTTGTCAGAGGGACTACATTTTTAAACGGTGATAAGCCGGAAACAATGCATTGCACATCAAAATATGTCTGACCATAACTAAAGAGCAGAAAGTTTTACCAAACGAAAATAAAATTGACCAAAATTGACTAAAATATAGAATTTTTCGTCTTCAAGACTCTTATTATTGCATCTTCAGTTCTGGAATATAACCAAAATATCACTGACACGTTTATGGAGACTAACAACATTCTTAAACTCACGCTTTTTATAAAATTTCCTTGAACCACGAAAATGCTCAGAAATTCTCATACATTTTTTCTAGATAAGCTTCTAAGTCGTCTTATAAATGTCTTCTCATAGTTTCCTGTAATTTTTCAATTTTTTTTTTTGGTCTGTTCTTCGTCCACTTCTAATTCGTCCATAGCTTTAGGGAAGGCCAGATTCCTTTCTTCATCTCGTGGTGGCCTTTCTTTTCAGTCAGTCGTGTAGCACAGGTTCTATAAACTTGAAGATTGAAGGCATTTCTCGGTAAATTCGGAAGTAAAACATCGCACTTGTAATGATATATAGCATCAGCTGAATAAAGATGGTTAAGGACGCGGTCTACCACTTATTTTCATCACCATTTTATTTTGTTTTTTATTTGTACCAGATATTTTTTTTTTATTTTATGCACAAAATGTGACTAAATTTGACTCTTATGAAAATTTTTTATCTCTCATAGTTTTCACGTAATGCTTTGTTAAAGTAATATTTTGCATGTTTCCGTTTTAAGGACTACACTAAAACCAACTGATATACCAAACTGAAAAAAAAAAATCACAGTGGATAAAGACATTGCAGGCTACAATGTCATGCTCATAAAAATAAAGAATAAAAATTATTTGTATTAAAAAAATGCTGAAACTGTAAATAAAAATTTAAAAAATTCAAACATCTAGTACATCCCTAGCCCATTAATAATATTTTATTTTCTTACATACACATTTCACACCTTTATCAAAATTTTCAGCGTCGGTGTTCACCACATGTGTTTCTGTTATATGATCATCAGTTTGTCCTTTCTGTCCACAATAAAAACAGTTCTCGTAAAAACTGAATGTTGTAACTTAGGAACGCAATTTGTAGGAGAAATCAAGACAGGCTCTTCATCGGATTCTGCATGTAATTTTCTCTTAAACTGAGCTGTGCGCCTCTCATCTGTGAACTTTTTCTGGCAATCTGAATGTACGTGCTGTCCTTCGCGTGTTGCAGAATTTATCCTTACTAAACCCTTTCTTGTTACTTTAATAATTTGTTTGGATTTAATATGGTCGTTACAAAATACATCACTGTTCAATTCAACCACCTTTTTTTTTTTTTTTTTTTTTTACAATACATCATCAAATTGTTAACACTGCCCTTAACAATTTTGTGGCACGTTCCAACGGTTTTACATATAATTATTACCACGTTATCTACATTATAAATTTACTGTCGCTAGTATCTTTAACGAAAATGAAACACAACATACTTACTGCATATATATATATATAGATGGTGGAAAATCGCTAGAATGTTTTCTATCAATGTATTCCGCAAATCAGTGCAGCGTCCTGCGTCATGCATTGTTAGCCGATAGTTATACAGCACGGTCTAGTTGTTTACAGACGAATAAAAGACGTCCAGTAAAAGTGCACAAGGCTTGTCATTGGCCCAGTCAAATAGGGACTCAACAGTAACAAAATAAAAGTGTCAGAAATGAATATATTACATTGAAGCCTAGCAAACAAAGTTTTCCCGCAATAAAATCACCTTCTCTAAGCAAACATCAAGCTCGTTACAATCCGTTATAAACGAAATGTCTAATGGAACGCTAGGCAAGGGTGCAACACGCAGGCACAAAATAAAAAACTCTAATTCTGTCAGGTGTGCTCAGCCACATTTCTCGGATCTATCTACTTCTGCATGGCACAAGACTGTGAGTTCATTTTGTTGACGATGGCACCCTGCTTCGTTTCTACACAGAAGAAAGAAGATACGTGTCTGTGAAAATAAGTCAGGAACATGTAATTAAACTGAAAACTAGTATTCAGGCAAAACCCTATAGACACACACACACATTCACATTATTTGTTTTATTTAAGTTTTTATGTTTTACACTTGAAAGGGTTATAACTGCAAGACATAAATCCACCCAGTACAAAGGAATGCCGATGAAATCAGTCGTACATTAAGTAGATCTAAACATACTGATATTTCCTACAGTGGAATTAAAATCAATGAAAGCCATAAATAGGGTTTTTTCCGCGGCAAATACCAAAATGCTTATAATAATATTTTAGTAGATTTTTGTGAATTATAATATCTCAATTACCTGGGTAAAACTTTCTGCTCTTTAGTTATGGTCCGAAATATTTTGACGTGCGATGCATTGTCTTCGGGTTATTGCCGTTTAAAAATGTTGTTCCCTCAGACAACCCCAGTTGTTAAGCGGAAAAAAGTAAATTTTTAATGCAATGTTAGACATTTTTTCTCTCCATAGTTTTGGCATACAATGTGCGGGTTCGGATTTATTGTACTATGTGGGCTATGGCTTTTTCGGGACAAATTATGAAAAAACAAATGCTTATTTTATGCGAATTAGCATGAAATTTGAACATATTACGGGAAAAGCTAAGCACTTTACCTGTTGATCTGAAATATTTTGCTGAAAAGTGAGCTGTTTTCGATTTATTTCATCATTTAATATTTTTCAGGGAATGAATTCCGGAAAAAGAAGAAGTTGTAAACGAATTTCCGTGAATTTTGGATATGTTATGGTAAATTTTGTGCTCTTTAATTTTTATCTCTACACATTTTGTCGTGAAATCCACCGCTTTTGACTTATTGATTTTTCCCGCATTTTTCCGGGACAAATTCCGGTAAAAAGTAAAAACCGGAAAGTGGATTTCGGTGGATTTTGGATATGTTATTCTACGAATTTTTCTGCGAATTTTGATGTAGAAAAAACCTTTTCATGCAATTTGTCCATGTTTTTTTCGTATCTTTCCTGGACTATTTCGGCGCAACCTCTCAGCATTCTACTGTTGCGTGTCATGTTCCTGGAGGCCAGTGGTCGGCGGCTGTTTCGTAACACCTTGAGGGCTGGCCGATGACTCAAAGCCCGGGTGGCTCATAGTGGGATAACCGCCGAAACTACGTCATAGATACCTGTCCCAACTGCGTCTTAACCCTTCGAGGGCGGCCGACGTGACCACAAGCACATCCGAAACATGATGAAATATCTATTTTTAGACCCCTGTAATGCGGGGAATAACCGACTGTATGAGCTAGTATAAAAGCACAGAATCGGCACATTTGAGGGGAGTTCACTTTTGGTAGTGCTAGAGGAAGGTGCTACGCCTGTGGAGAGAGACTGGTGAAGACATCTTGGTGACGTCAAAGTCTACTGTGAGGCGGCAGGCGGCTACCTGCGGAGCAGTGTTGGCGATACAAGAGGACTGCCGCGGCGGGCTGACAGGCGAAGAGGAGGTGCGCGACGGGAGTCGAACAGAAGACCTCAAGAGTGAAGACAGCGGTGCACTCGGGGTGCTGCGCAGCACATGGTGAGCCATCACCACTTCGGACTGATAAGGTTGTACATTGT
>PNEQ01050502.1:0-12021 GCA_003012365.1 Medauroidea extradentata
TTTGTATTTGTGTAACATTTTAAGGGCGTAATTCATGTTTTTGTGACCGACCACGTGCAGGTTATGACACCGCCATTGTGTTCAGCATACATGTGAGCAGTACGTTGTAAATTCATTTCATTATCACGCACTCACGCAATTCATCTCGTTGAGAGCATCACTCTGTGTGCAGCGTGTTACGTGCCATTCACCCCACCACTGGCCTAGCATAGCTCGCCACAGTTTTTGCACTGTACCGCTAACATCACTTGTAGAGCCCTACCACACTACAATGTGCACGGGAACGGCTGCCTTGTGACACGTTAGTTAGGCACGTGCCCACCGCAACTCAACTCTCTACGCCAGCTTCCAAGTGAACCTGACAGTCCGTCATAGTGGCCGCTAGTCCCTCGCTGCTTAAACAGATGCACCTTCTAGTGTCGTAGACTCACCTCGTACACCATCTCCACACTGATCACTCACCAGCCACGTGCGATATACCAGCCGGTCATAGTCACTACGCAAAGTTCACTATCACGTGCATTATCGTGTGCTTTAGGGTTATTGTTACTGCAAGGGACGCATCACTACGTTTACCTCGCTGTGTGCGTAATTCAGACATTATTTTGGCACTATGTACCGTGAGCGTAATAAATCATCTGTAAATGAAATACTGTTTACATAATTTCTAGACACCTAATATTGCTAGTATAAGCAATGTAAGTTATCAGGCGTACTGGGGGCTAACATCCAGTAAGTGTGTAGTTCTGGTATAGTCAGTGTCATATGTGTTAATCCATTCAAGTGCTTTCTCCACTCAATCACGCACATCAACGCGCCGCGCGTTAAGTGGCTTTCAATCACTCACATCAACGCATCGGGTGGGTTACCAAACACACCGAACAAACCACACCCTGAGGCCTAAGAGTCTCGAAGTGCAGTACCTGGGGAGTATTGCTGGCGCCCAATCACTCACATCAACAGCGTAGTTCGCTATCCCGATCCCACCCTAGGTAGGAGGCGTTAGATAGTACACAGATTGAATATAGGAACGCACCCTGCAATTTTCGATAGTCTTTTCTTACATTTCACATTTGTTGTTCAAATCTGAGATGGTGTTATTTTTTTTGTGAAGGTTAAATACGTTTATAGTACTAGTTGTGAAAGATTTTTTCAGTGAGCATAATGTTGTGTTTGCATGAAGAACAGTACAGATTTTACAAATGCTTAAAACCAATGTTTGTATTATTCAATAAAGAAATACATAAAATTAAAAATAAAAAAGTAACCATGAAAGAACCTGTCACGCAAGTCACTTGATGAAAGTACGAGAACATTGTAAAATTTAATAGTTTATTTTTAGAGCTGATGTAATTATCGCAAGAAACTAACGAATATATTAGATCATAAACACGTAACATAAAATGTGTACATACAAAAAGTGTTTCTTTTAATATGTATTTACCGTCATTTTCACACAACGCCGTTATTATTTCTACGCTTAATTCTCTCTTATATTCGAAACAAAGGTACAAAAATTACAAACATATACACGTTCATTAACAATGTTGGTTAGCGAAAAGTCTGACCTTGTAGCAAACCTTCCGTGGAATATTGCATACACTTTAAACGGATCTGGTATACTTAACAGTAGCTTCTGTTTATAGTAAACTTTCATATATGTAATTCATGAACTTGTTCCAATCAACAATAATTTTAAAAATGTTGTATTTACGTATGTGACAAGTATCGTTTGACAGGTTATTCCAGAAAAGACCACCACCATTGTTATAAAAACACAATGAAAACAGCTGAGCAGGCTTTTGAATCACTGTCTGACCACATTCACCTGAAAGTGGATGGCTCTCCACTTCCAGGCAGTCAACCAACCAACGAAAGAGGTATATAGTGTATGTTTCGTCCGGAACAGACATTTGGTGATTGGCTAACAACCGAAAGTCGTTTATAGATACGGCCCTAAGAGTAAGAACTCTTCTTATCTCACCTTTCCCATAACCTTAACAGGTCAGTGAATTTAATTCAATGCTGAATGTGTCAGTTTAATATTGTAAGTTTCTGAAAGCTTATTTGCAAAAATCTAAACACAGCAAACTTAGATAACTGTTTTTGCCAACTTTCCTAAGCAAATTTTTCTCTAGTAACATATTTCTGAAGAACAATCTCTACTGCTGAAATCTCATACATGTAAATGCGGTGGAACAGATTACTCTTTTAACAAATGTGTCATTCTGGGTAAATGTTTGCATTTAAAGTTGGCAAATATCATTACTACCTACGTTTGTTGTTTTGTAAATTTTCCGTATTGGCTTTCAAAATGTGTGTAAATTTGAATTTGTGTTTTTAGCATTTATTTATCTACCATGCACTATTAAGCTACTATACACAAAAAACACAGTATCAAGGATGTTTAGAATAGCTTCAAGTTATTGCGTCCTGAAACAGAAATTTTTTCCCGTAATTACATACTCATTTGTGTTTCTTTTTGTAGTACCTGCCATATTTTCGACAAATTTGTAATTTGGTTTTGCTGGAAATACCATAAGTTTTATGCAAAAACTAATTTTTTTCATCCCCAATGCAAGCCTGTACATTGATTACGGGAAGTTTAGACACGTATTGCATATTAAAATGTTGTGATTTGCCCTTACATTACTTGCGACTGAATATTTCACACCTTATGTGTCTCTTTACAAAATTTGTAATGTGAATAGCATCCTTAAGAATATTATACTCTAGGTGCATTCTGTGTGACACTGCATTAAACAGTTATTTTTCACATTTATGAAGAGAAAATACTATATATTATTCACAACATTTTACCCAGAACATTCAACACAGCAAATGTTATGTATGTATACCATATTTAATTAATATTGGGTGCAAATTTCTTTTCCATACTACATAAAATATGTATAGTTGAAAACTACACACTACTGTTTCCCCAGCTGGTCCCAGGAATAAAAGTTCTCATTGCACCAGACAGACAGCAACAAACAGCTGGAGAGTGTTGTCAAGACTAGAGTGGCTGCGTACTTTGATGGTAGTGTAGGGGGTCTTGGTTACAGAAACTTAGTGGGGGGTGTTTTTCATGCTTGGCTGTTGGTATCCTTTGAAAACATGAGAAAGGTTTTTGACGGGACTGGACCTAATCCACGTGTTTCCTTCCCTTTCATAGGTTCAAAGTGACTCTTGAAAGAGCAATGTGCCACAAAGCTGCTGTATTACTTCAGCTCTTTCAATGTATTGTATCTGTAGATGAAATAATTAAACGAGCCATCAAAAACATTTAGCTTAATAAGCTCCCTAATTATAAACCAGGTTAATTGTAATACTTTTCAGATAACTTTTCTTTATAATTTGTAATATTATATGTATAATATTACTGTGAGAACCATGCTTACATAATATTCTTTCCAGAGGTGTTTCGGTTAAAGCATGTACATTCCACCATGGTTTGAAGAACCACACAAGTCTCTTACTACCATTGTAAGTTGGTCGTACACATGATGGTTACCTATGGTAGAAGTAGTAAAGTGTTGCAGACATTGTGAAAAACATGAAAATAATAATTCAAGAATAAAATCACGTAACTTGGATGAATTTGCTCTCAGACCTTAGATGTTGAAACCCACCTAAACACCTCAACTCATCCTGGAACAACTTAAAAAAAATAATAAAAGAAAATTGTGTATATCAAGATATAGTTGCGTGACTTAGAAAAGGAACACGTGTAATGGAATGTCAATATACGTGAATGCACGTGTTTTTTTTTGCTAAATGACATAGTGGATACTTGTAGAAATTTGTGGATAAATTGTTATCAGGGTTAGCAGGAGATGCAGCAAAAGTCATTGTATAGGGTGCCACTAATTAATTATGGGCATGGAGACTGGGTGAGTCTCCTCGGGGCATGATGTTGTCCACGTGGCTCTAACTCTGAAGATGACTCAGGCAGTCAGAATATCTTAAATTGCTGAACAAATATACTTGTGTAAACTCTTAAAGACATTCCACATGCCTACCGATAGCGATCCAAGAACTCATCAAAACGTCCTGTCCGCCTGGTCCAGTAGAACCCTTGTCATGTTCACACTGCCCGGTGATTCCTCATTCTTATTCCTTACATACTTACTATTTTGACTTCCCATAGTGAATTGTCCCTTATTAAGATCAACATTAAGTGCTCTAAATAAAGGTGTCACATAAATTAATAAGAATGTGGAGATTACATTTTATACTATGATGATAAATCCCTTATGTTCTAAACAAAATCTTTTAAACTATGGAGTTGGTACTGCAAGTGGGGGTGCTTCTTGGCAGCTTGTGGATCTATGTTGCAAAACGTAAATAAAACATACACTTAACCTATAAGCAATAAAGTCCCAGTGAAAATGAACACAAGTAACTTAAAATGCAGATTAAGACTAAATTAATTACTTTAGTTTTATAAAAACAACTGCAGCTCATCAAGTGGAAAGGAACGTTGCACAAATGTTATGTGTCACTCGACCTCGGCACACTACATAAACTTGACGGGAGACATGTCTGCCTCGTGAATGTTAGGAGCGAAATCTTGATTGACGTCAAAAGCACTTATATTATTAATTTAAATAAAATAAGAGTTATCTAAATTTTGGTTTTAGCAGTTGCATTATCAAAAAAAAAAACTGGTACAAAAACCACATTATTTATAATTTTAAAGACAGACATCAGTGGTGTCACATTTTGTGTTTTATTTTTTGTTGAAGTAGCAGGTGCAGTGGTCACCATTTACACAATAAATAAATATTTGGTCTGTCGACAGTAATCAATTGTTTTGAAATGGACGACTTGAGGTACCTGCCATCTGATGTTCCAAAACAACTTGATGACACGGTAACAGGTGTGAACTATAGAAAACAGTGCAGGTGCAGTTGATATCGCATTGGCATGTCGTAAGATATATCTGAGCAGTTTGAAGTGAAGTACTGGCACAATTTCTTAAAAAAAAAAATTGCTTTAGTTTTGCTTGTTTTATGAATGCAATTATTGAACATTGATTCTTTGTGTGCAAATGTAGTATTTTAGAGCTGTGGTATGTTTTATTATTTTGTAAAGTAGTCTAAATAGATCACAAAGCAACATTTTATAAATTACAGTAAAATTTTATATACATTTAAAACTTATTATTTTTTAAGAGAAAATATAGTTTATAAAATTGAAAATTGTTCCCATTAATATTTGAAAGCCAGGCTTAGTTAAGTACATAGTAATATAGCAGATTCAAGTGTGCCTACGCATGTACGCATATATTGCGGCACATCTAAAACTTATTGCCTGACTTTACTGAACTTAAAAGTAATCTGTTTGCATTATATTATAATTGTGTGTATCTTTTAGCGTTAATGATATATAATTGTCATTTATCGAACAATTTGTTGTTAGGACGGCTTTAAGCAAACTGGGTTTCAGCATTTTTTCTAGTAAGAAAAGGTTGTTGTTGTGTAATAATTAATCAACTAGGCCACATTCGTAAAATATGAAAAGTCTCTAGAAAGTGCCTGATGTGTAGGACCAGTAATGAAAATTTTATGAAAATGGTCCAAATAATGTTTTTAAACAAGCAAGTTGAGAAATGATATTTTCAGAGCTGGAGCCATGCTTTGGTAGTCTGAAATTATTACCACTTAGCAAGTCCTGCCTCATTTCAAGTTGTCCATTAATACAGAAATTTTAATTATTTTTTTCGTTGTCGAGGAATAATTTCCTATGTGTGAAAATTACAACTGTTGAAGAAACACAAAATGACCTCATAAATGACCAACTAAATAAACTATCCATCCATCAAATTTTCTTTTCAGGAGCTATGTTGTTGCTTTGAAACTATGTAAATAAATAATCACAGAAATCATGCATACAGAATTACAGTCCACGAAGGAATTAAAATAGTTTGAAATATGTTTTTAATATTTACATAAGGCTGGTATGTTTTTTCTTTGAAACCTTGAATATCTTTACAACATACAACTTCAGTACAGTTACAGTCTGTAGACAAAGAAGATGACAGTACATGGAATATTTATACATGTCACAAATAGAGGCATATTGGCTGACGAATTTTGTTGGGCGATTTCACCTATACACACACATATATTCGGAAATTAAACTTGGGGCCCTCGTCTTGGCAGGCTTGGGGACTCCAAACAATCATATTTAATTTGCCCTTGGTGATAATGTCCCAGTTGATCCTAGTTGACTGACACAACTAGCCACAAGCCCGGAAAGAAGCGTAAAGAGGATTATTAAGAGTGTTTATTTAAGTCACCCGGTTTTCTGCCCATTAGGGCTTCTTAATGGACAGCAACTTAAAAATAAGAAAATTACGTTAACATCCGTGTTTGTGCTGGGATTTGAACCCAGTACCTCTCGCACCGTTTGCCAGCGTGCTACCAACTATGCTACAGACGAGAAGGTGTTTATGCAGCCCCTATCTGAAACAACGACTACCTAACGCACGGAATAACAATCAGAGGGGCCACTTCACACAAAACACCTAGAGGCTCCGAGAAACTTGGAATATTGGTTAATCGCTTATAAGGCAGGGAGCAACTGCTGTGTTAGGGGTTGGAACCCACGACCTGTAGGTTCACCCATGCTTCCTTTTCCATCAGGGTATAGGATTCAACCAAAAATAAAAGTAGTTCCAACAAAATTTGGTTACTGTTAAAAATAAGCGTAAGTAAAATCAGTCTTGAAGGAAATAAAAAATTATCAAAATAAATTACATTATTACTAAGGGTGTTTGCCATAACATTAATGATATATTCTCTTCCACATGGACATAAAATAACTTGTTACTAACCTTCAGAAGGGAAAAATGGAAAGGGGTGAAATTACATTTCTGTTGACAAAATTATAACAATTTTCGGACCTCCGACATGTGACTGATTTTTCTGTCGTACCTCCAACTTATTATTACTTAAATGCATGGAAGTGGTTTTGTTCATAATGAAACAGACACTGTTCACCCATGCGGTAATAGTTATTGTCACTGATAGTTTGTTTTTGGAAATTTTGTTCTATTTATAGTTGAAAACAGAGCTCAGCACATCTGAAGCACAAGATACCCTTCCTACAAAGGAATGTAACATATTGTTTACATTGTTCAATACCTAGATTATTTACCAATGGAATATTTTTGTACTCTACTATTATGTGTAATTTAGCTAAATTTGGTACGTATATGCACTAGTGTAAATATACATTATATTTCTCTGTGTAAATATAGTAAGACTGATGATTTCCAAGAAAATATGTACAGCAGAAAGTGGTTACAGCAGTGGAGCAGATAGAAACTCATAATTGTAGTAATACATTTGTAAAACTGTATATTGTTAATCCTGTAAATTTTAGTAAAAAAAAAGTTTTTTCTCCTGTTTTGTTAATTGAATAACGCTGTATGGAAAAATTTTTTACGTGGTTGCGTTTGACATGGATTACCGCTGTACGGACTCTCTGCATCTAGTTATACATGTAGTTTCTGAGAATACCAACAGAAAGCACCATTACACAGTTATAACTCCCTGCAGTTGAAGGTAGTTTCGAGCAAACAATGCTGTATAGCACAAGCATGGCAGACAAACGTGTCACTAATGGGTCAGGTACATTACTAAAAACCATAAACAAAAGAAGGAAGAGGAAGATAAATGTTTTGGAATGCAAGGATGTCAAGCAGAAGACATTACGTGCTGCGGGAAAAGAGTACACCTCGAGGAAAGGCAAATTAGTTGCAGAGAAAAAGCCCCCAACCCAGGTCAGTAGAATAATGCTGTATGGCACATCTCTTTGTCACATGTTTCCATCTGCATCATGTAATATGCACAATCCTATGATTTACGTTTTACAGACTGCATAATGACTGCGACTATATGTATGTTATGCGAATAAATTGTAAGTTATTATGTGCTGCAAAGTATATGGTATTCAGGTTTTGGAATATGTGTTATGATTTACATTACAGAAATGTGTCTGCGACGAAAATAATTGCATGAAACCTGGTTGCAGTCATCAAGACTTGGATCAGAAGGTGAAATTATATGAACATTATCATAATTTGTTGTATGATGAACAATTATCATTTCTGAGGAACTGCATTCAGCTTAAAAAGTCTTAAAAGACGCACAAAGGGGAAAACGGATGCCACATCATGCAGATCTACAACATACAAGTACATGCTCAATGGAAATGAGGTATGTCAAAGAACCTACTACATAAATTTTCAGTAATGCAGAGGAGAATTCAGACACTTCAGAAAAAGTTAAAGGATGGTATTTCAGTACTAAAAGATGGTAGAGGAAAACATAAGAATAGGCCACATACAATAATCCATAATGTATGATGCTTGATCCGTAAACACATAAATAGTTTCCCAAGGCAAGAATCACATTATAGTAGGGGGGACCACGGTGTCTGAATGATCAGACCTCTCGCCTCTCACAAAGGTAATCCGTGTTTGATTCCCGGCATGGTCGGTCCCCACATTTTCGCATGTGAGAATCTTGCCGAACGATGCCGTTGGTCGGCATATTTTCTCGGGGATCACCCGTTTCCCCCACTATTTCATTCCAGCAGTGCTCCATACACACCTCATGTCACCCCTCACCAGCGCTGAAGACCTCAATGTTAAGTGCGGACCATAATCTCTCACTCACTCTCTCACATTATAGTAGACATACGTGATCACAAGAGTGTCTTGAGTTCTGACCTGAACGTGTATGAGATGTTTTGTTTGATAAAAATAATGCATCCAGACAAAAGAATCAGCAGGACAGTGTACCAACAAGTGTTTCACACTGACTTAGAAACATTATGGTTTGGCACAAGGTCTGATTCATGCAAATATTGTGATATATTGTATCACAAGCTCATTGCAGCATATAGTGAAACAGATGCTGCAAAGGTGAAGTTGGAGAGTGACTTGCATCATGCCAAAGCAGGACAATCATATTGTGCTTTAAAAATAGACACTGAGTTAATTCAGTTGAACAATAAAGTCATTGTATTATGTCTAGATATGCAGCAAGTCTTGTTTTTCCCCAAACTTACTCACTCCAGTATGTTTTACCAAAAGCAGCTCTCGTGCTACAACTTTGCAGTGCATGATGCAATAAGTTATAGGGTCACTATGAATATTTGGGACAAAACAGTAGGCAAACGAGGTTCATCGGGTATAGTTTCTTGCCTCTTAAAATACGTACATGACAACTCGCGATCCTCAAGGAGGGGGAGGAAAGAAAGCTTATGTGGTCAGATCGATGCGTGGGATAGAACAACTGCTGCAACATTGCACTTTTTTGTCACTGATTCAGTGCCACTATTTCTCTGAAATACACCAGAAGAAGATGTTCAGGGTATAGTTTCCTACCCTGTGATAGGGAATTTGCCGTGATAGGAAAAAGAAAAAGACTATCGCGAGTAATGGTTTCCACAGACTGGAAATATGTTTTGGCTGAAGCATTTGTGAACAAACCACTCGTGATTGTGGAACTGGAGCAAGATGATTTCAGTGATTTGAGCATTATTGAATCCAGATTTTCAAACCTCCAGAACTCAAAATTACTGAGATAGTGTGGCTAAAATTGTGTAATGACGATCCGCAAGCTGTTTGTGTTCGCAAGAGTCACACACGACATACTACATGCCTGGGAAGGATTTGATGGTCATGACACTGTATATGGAACCATGGCTCAGGCTGTTGTATGAAGAGATCACAGTATGTGAAACTTGACTGTTTTCAAACACATGTCTGGTTTGTAATATCTGGTTTTGTTTGTTTTACATCAGTTTTAAGACTCGCACACAATGATTGTTTTGTGTGGTATTGAGGTCCTATATTGACAATAAATAATGTTTTGAGCTAATATTACATATGTGTTATACTATTTCCATGCAACACTTGTTTGACTTGATTTAGAAGCCTGTATGTTGCAACGCCCCCTAGTGGTGCCTGAGGAAACCCTGGAGGAAACCTTTTCTCAGGACACCACCAAGGATGGCAAGCGAAAGTCTGTCACCACCGTTCCCATTTTAGATGACGACAGACAGACACCCTCAGGAAAAGCCTAAAAAGTAGCAAGACTGATGGTTTTACAGTGGAGGACGAAAAAGTCATCAAAGTTGAGGGCAGCTTTAGTCGCACTAAGATTTTTGCCAATGGAAAATTCTATTGTATGCTTAAATTCACACATTTATTACGACAACAGCTAAGTTCAGTATAAAACGGATAGTAAATATTTCTACGATACATGTGCCAAAACCAATTTGTACAATTTAAGCTACTAGAAAACATTCCGTCTACCATACATAGATCAATGCTACAAGACATAGTGATTTGCCAAATTCAAACTTAACTGTCCATAATAACGACAATAGTGACGTCCCAGGAATCCACACATCTCCACATGTCCGAGTCAGTATCTGAAACTGAATCAGAACTCTGACTCAGTCTATTTCTCTCCCTTTCTGGACCCTGGGACCGCTTACTTATAGTCCAAAAACTTCCCCTACCCTCACAATTCTCCGTCCAATCCGGGTAAACATGACGTAACTAGCGGCGCACCAAACGCCCTCTATACGACAGTGGCGCTATCTTCAAATGTAGTTCTGCCAACCTCGTAAAAACATAAAGTAGGAAGGTTCTCGGCGGAAGACAGCCCACGTGACGTCCATGGCCCAATCACGAGGATATTCGACGTCACAACTGACGAAGTTCGGAAAAACACCGGCTTCTTTCTGCTTACTCGTTCGGGAACCATGGTGGCAACCAGTCGTGCTGTCGGAGTGAGCCTCAGTCAAATTGCTAATACTCAATTTGAGCCAATTTTAGCAGCTTAACCACAGTTGAGATATCACAGCGTATTTCTTCGTGCGGGTTTTTTTTGCAGCAGCAACACAAGAAGGTTTGTCGACGTCTTCAACTAAGGTAAGTTCGTAGTATGTCCATTTAACTGCGGTCGGGTAGGCAGGAAACTTTGAAAACAAGAGACGTGATCGTCTCATCCTCCCCTCCTTAAAGACGAGTTTGGGGAAAACACGTTCACAAAATGTCCTCAGTAGCAGAAAAATCTTCTTCTCATGGTGGCCAGTCACAAGGAAAAAATTTACTGAATATGATTTTCTGAAGCATCGACCAGCTCTTCAGTGCAGAAAATGACAGTTTCTTCCAATCACCAACCGGCTCTCTTGAAGTACAAGTAGTCGACAAAATCTTCTCTCCGCTATCAACAGCAACAGGAACCATCCAGGTCCCAATGGAACACCATTCCATAGCCGAGAAAAACGGGAACTCTTCCTCCAGGAAGGTAAATGGCACATCTCCTTGATGATCCACCAAGGACTGGACCGTTAGCACACCCATCTCTGGAGCTCCTCGAACTCCAGATGAAAAAATGTCACCAGCATCCACGGGTGGAGAGCTCGACTTGGGGCATCAAAGGACTGTTGGTGATCAGGCAACAGTTTCCTCAATCCTCTTCATCTCCTCCATACCAGTGGAACTCGGCCGGAACAAACAAACATAAGACCATTAGTAAACCAGTCTCTCCCCTTCTCTAAAAAGTGCCTGCTACTATTTTTCATTTTCCAAATTATTTTGACCACCTCCTCAGGTCATAACTCTCAAGACAAGAAAAGTATGGATTCCTGGGTTCACCCTAACCTTCCCTAATTTATGTTTTAAGATTGCAACATTGATCCATATAGGTTTACAAAGAAATCACTTAAAACTCACTTCTCATGCTAAAGAGCTAAAGAGCAAAATAACTTAGTATTTTTGCCACACAATGACCTCATAAAACATCATACAAGAACACATTATTAATATTTTATCAAAATTATATGGTACTAAAATATGACTAGAATATCACTAGATATGGCAAATCAAACATGACTAGATATAACACTCGGACCTGACACAAATACAACCTAGGACTCCTGGGAGTCAAACTAAAGCATCTTTAAATGCTTTCAATTGAGAAACATGAG